>CM029360.1:34371891-34449941 GCA_017140985.1 Hormaphis cornu
TGGTGTATTCAACGTGGTATGGTCGTTGGCGAAGATGCTGTGAGTTTTACTTTGATCTCAGTAGTTACACATTCAAAGTACATTAATCAATGCTAAAATACAGGAAAAAATATGCCTTACTCAATTGGGTTTGACCATAGATTATAAGAACCTACCAAAGATAAACATTTATTAGAACTAGAAACTAGCTAGAAACTCAGGACTGAAAGAAAAAAAAATAATGCCAACGGCACGCAGTGTTCCCAAGCGGTCACCCATCCAAGTACTAACTACGCCCGACGTTGCTTAACTTCAGTGATCGGACGAGAACTGGTGTATTCAACGTGGTATGGTCGTTGGCGAAGATGCTGCGAGTTTCATTTTGATCTCAATAGTTACAGATACAAAGTATATTAATCGATGCTAAAATACAGAATTTTTTTCCTTTTTAAACAGGTACACTGGTCGTACTTACTATTTTCATGTTTTCAGCCCTTTCAAAAATGTATGAATAAATGTTTGGTAGGTTCTTATAATCTATGCTCAAACCCAATTCAGTAAGGCATATTTTTTCTGTTTTCTATCGTTATGTGGTACGCGTTATCTGGTAAGTAAGCGTTTACATAAGTTTTGAATTATATTACAAAAATACTTTCAAATTTGAAACACCTCAACGCACATTTAGAGTCCAAAGACCTTTCATTAGAGGTATTGAACGTAAAAATCCGAGCATACCCTAAAAAAGTGTTCACAGAGAAACAAAAAAAAAAAAACATATACGAAATTTATAAAAACAATTCATTCTTGACTGACGCTCAGAATCTAAACAATTTAAACATTCAGCTAATATTTAGGTACAATGTTTTGTATAGGTCTACTTTTTATACTGCGTAAGATTTCTGAAGTTCTCAAAAAAACTACCCAAGTATCTACTAAATGTAACTGCAGGCTGTCACGTAGTTTGCGCTCAGAATCTAAAAAACACAAGTAACCAAGCTAACTTTGTAGTTTGGTTTCTCTTTAGTAGCAACGATAATAAATTGTTTTCGTGTTAACGATTTTTTTCGCTCACAATAACTAATATTTAAAATAAACAATTTTTTTCTGTAAGCGTACAGTGAAAGGACAGTGAAACAAACAATATTGTCGAATGATCACAAAGGTTTTAATTACATTAGATCTGTAGACGTCCGTCAGACCATCATGAAAACAATTGAATTTTCTTCCATACTTCATTTACAATATTAATCAACACTTAACTAATTTAGACATTCAAACAACTACCCTGCAAACTGAACGTGTCATTTGCTCAGTTGCGCCGATCCCTATACATAAGGTATTGCAGTCGCAATACTTGTTTAGAGCGTGTGGGCCGCCTCTGCACTAAAATGTCAACTATATCTACTAATTAATGCTATGAATTATTAAAATGAGGACAAAAAACAAAATGAGCGGTTTAAATTACCACTGCGTTTGTTTATAATATTCAGACACAAGCTTAAAAAAAAAAAAAAAACATAAATAATGTACAGCGTAAAATTCAAGTTTTTGTTTTTTATTTTGTTTTAATACACATAATTACAACAGAGGTTTAAATTAAATAAAAACGATCCGTTCGAAACAATGGATGCGAGTCTACTTAGGTATATTATTATACACAAAGAAAATTAATAAGAAACAATACAAAGTTTTACAAACTAACGTTCACGACAATTGGTATTTCATGGTTGATGTTGTATCGTAATAGTATTAGTTACTATTAAAAATTAACATTTATAACCAATCACCAAACACAAATGTCTTACAGAACAATTAGTGGTGGCAAGAACGCTAGTCATTCCAGTCGAGCATAATATGATAGCATTAACGTGTTGTACATACAGTTATTTATTCATTATCATGATTACAATATTATTATTATTATTATTCAGTTCTTTTATAACTTGACAAAGCTGCTAGGCTGGTTCATAACAAAATTATAACGATAAATTAACAACTATATCAAAAAAGTATACTTATTGAAGTAGTAAAATAGGTACTGAAAATAAAATCACATTTCAACACATTAAATCAATACATATTATACATAGAAATATGTGTGTGCCTGTGTGCGGTGTGTAAGTACGCAAATATTATAATATGTACTTTAAACGAGTCTACGAGTTTATAAAAATGCATTTAAAAATTTGTACAACACACGAGTGGGATGACATGGTACTAAAACTACAATAAAATTACAACAGAAAGTCCAATAGGATTTAAAATGATAAATTGGTACAATTTAAGTATTACAAACAACAATGAACATATTCTACGAGATTATTCATCATAATATGTCTAAAAAGCGTGTCAGAAATTAAGCTTAATATTTTTAAGTATACTAATAACCTAGGGAAGTAATGTAGTTAAAAAAAAAAACCGTTTTATCTTTTTCAGTAAATAATTTTTCCTTTGAGGTGTAGTGAGCGTTATTCACGCAACTGCATTTAATCCGGCATACTTTGGCTTTTACACCATGAGAACATGTGCCAGTAGGACATCCCAACAAAACATCATGCGTCTTTTGTACGTACAATTAATGAAAGGTAAAAACTTTGTTAAAACAAAGACAATTATTATTATTGTTGATGTTTTATGGGCTTTGATGTGATGATTGGATACACCGGGCTAAAAGATATTATGCGCGTTTACCGTAAGTATCGTTGCATACTTAGTTATACAAAATATTATACACTATTGGAACACAATTTATTTTAAAAATAATTATGAAAAAACACATAGAACAGGCAAATAAAATTATAAACAAAAATTAATAAAATTATTAGTAATTGGAATATTGATTAACTGAACAAATAAAATGTACAATATTTATAAGTATAAAGTTGCGCACTCACAGTAGTCTTCAATGACATCCCTGTCTCAAAATTACCTGTATGCAATTATTTTTTGTAGCCATAACAATATTGTAATTAACTTAAGTTTATGCAAAGAGTGTTGTTCCGTTCTAATTGTTGTCCACTTGGTGTATGTGGGAAAATGTATAACAACTATATAATTACAAATTATGTCACCACTAATAGTCGGTTAATAAATTTAAAAAAATCTAAAAATGTTGGTCACATCAAACAATATTCTGTACGCACTTAGTGTAGTGTAGTATATCGTACGTCAACCTTTACAATGTGTGTGTCGGATAGAAACGAAACATACTAGTGAAGTTGTTTTTTAAGTAGACACACCTGAAACCACAAAAACATTTTAAAAACAAATCAATTTTAAGGGGGTTTTAAATGGGCAATATTGAAAGAATGTTTAAATATTAGCCAAGGCGTTCTGAATTAGACAAGGTGTTTTTGAACTCCATTGCAAATGTCCTTTGCCGAGTGTTGAGCACACTACTAAAAGTATAATTACTTAAATAGGAAGACAGGCGCTGATAGAGGGGCTTTTAAGGATTGGTACCTTCTGACCACTCTAAATCAATATCTAGGATTTTAAAAAATACGCTAGGTTCCCATTAATAAGGAGGATAAATGATAATTAGCCATTCAACTTTTTTCATTTTGATTTGCTTAACATTGCCAATTGGAGGGAGGCGCGTATTTTTAATTTTGCTTTGGGCGTCAAACCGTATTTAACGACGAGACTCTTATAATAGATAACTAATAAGTAATTACTCACCATAAGCATCAGTGGTATTTTAAAATGGCTCAACAAGTCTTTGTAATTAGGAACAATACAGCACTCTTAACGCTGCAATCAAATGGACTAGCTACTGTTAAAGTTCAACCAGTTTACAAAATCCATGACAGCCCTAACAGGCATGTCCGAAGAAAGAGCTTTTACTCTTAAATTTCGATCTTCGGTGAGCAGAACTACATCTCTATATATTTTTTTTGGTTCTCCTGAAACAACGGATCTAAAATAAAATAAACGTACATTTTGTACAGTGACTACTGCAAACGTACCTTCTGCTTGTGGACTATCCACTGATTGCTGTGAATTATTTTTGCACAGACTCAAACATGTTGCCAATATTTTATCATCATTATTACCCACCTAAGATACACAATCAGTAAAACAACAAATCATGAATAAACTAACAAAACCATTAGACTTTATGTTATGGACTGTGCATGGAGTCGGCTGAATAGAATGGGTGGAATAGTACATGTATGGGTTTTTTATAAGTGGCGCCGTAGAGCGTGTGAAAGTGAAATGTTGACCAAAAATGGTAATTAGTTAGGAGAGCACAGTTCACACTACATATGTATCAACTAAACCTACAAAATTATTTTCTTCTTCAAAAAACGTTGTAGACTTAAAACTTGATCCTTTGGTGGTCACAAACTTAACAGCAGCTGTATCAATATTTTTCAGTATTTTCAATGCTTGTTTAGCTGCCTCACATACAGAGTCTCTGACCCATCCACCTTTGGCCAATCCTTCCAGTTCAATGAGTACTAAGAAGCGTAACAAAACAATATTTTAACTCTTGAGCAAACTATAGTTTGTAGTAGTTTATGGTGAACACACAAATTTCTATTTTTCAACTCACCCACAGTAGGGACCATAAGAGTACAAGTGTATTCTTGAACATGTGAAAATGAATGCATTAATTTTTCTAGCTGTGGCAAATAATCAATAAAACAATTGGTGTCTGGAACTACATAATGTGGTTTAATTTCAATCTCAATACAATATGAAGCTTGCTTTAATATTTCCTGAAAAAAAAAAAATGTACATAACTAAAGAATAGTTAATACATACTTGATATTTTACATGAATCAATTAAAAAAACTATTAATGAATGAAATAACTATTAAATTAAATCTTTTACGTTAGATATTTTTTTTAAAAAAATCATCAATGAATGTCACCAAACCTGCACACGTTTTTGCATCAATTCTTCATTTCTCTGTTTTTGTTCCAGTTCTTCTTTTCTGCTCAAAAGTCTCCTTGTCTCATTAGACAATGGTTTGGCACATGGCTCGGTTGTAGCTTTGTCTTCTGATTGCTTTGATTTTAAATCATTTTCCTCATCACTCCAACTTTCAAAACACATATCTTCATCTTCACTCTATTTTTTTGTTTACATTACAAAACAACAAATTTAATAATGAATCGTTATAATATATAATACGTTGTCAATAAAGTTATACTTACATCATCTTTGGGACTGGCTGTTTCAACAACAGAAATATATTCACTTGCACCAGTGTCAGTTTTATGTAATTTAAATACAGGTGGTTCTGTACCACATAAAAATTCAGTTCCAAAGAACAATATGCAATTCACTCTATGGGCAAGTTCTGAGAGATCCTGATTGTAAAAGTAATTTATTTTAAATTTTTCATTGCCAAAAATTACTAATTAAGACTTACTCTATCTGAAGTAGTCTTAATAAATACAGGTTTTAACTCATAACCAATAATTGGAGTGAAACCACTGAACATGGAGTCTTCAGGCAATTTAATCTGTTGTATCAAATCTAAAATTAATTTATAATTACACATTACTAATGGATTTGTTCAAAATATTTATTATAAATCGACTATGATTAATAACTTACTTGGATCACTCTCATCGGGCTCATTCAAAAATAGTTTATAATGGTCTTGGAATTTTTCCAAATTATTAACTAAAGATGCCAATCGACTCCAACAATCTCCAGTTCCACTGAAAATACATAAGAAATGTTTTTAGTTCAAAAGGTTGAAAAAATGGCAGAAAAAACAAACTAATAATCAATAAGCAATATAAATTTTCAAGACTACTTCGATGGCCTGTTTATCATTCAGCAAAAATGTATGCTTAAGAGAACACGTCAACTTAACAAAGAATAATAAGTTAAATAAAAAATCTCACGAAAGTTTGTAATCTGAACATGATGGTGGTGGATTCCACACTTTTGAATTACACAGAAGCCAGTCGCACCAAACCTACAACAAAATAACTTGAGTTTTAGTTTTTTTTTTTTTTTATTTTAACCATATCTCAATTACCTTAATTGGAGGTAAAAGAAAATCTATATCACTACCAATCAAGTGTTTAGCCGAACCACCATCATCATTGGCCAAAATGTCTTTCAAAAGTTGATTGCATCTGTCAACAATCAAACTAAACATTTGCAACGACATAACTAATGCACATTCGTGTATTGTTGACCAATATCCCTGTTCAACATGCGTTTCTAAAAACGTATACACACAAATTAAACCAACTTCTAATAATTTTGAACTATACAAATTTAATTTATTTTATTTACCTTTTGGGCGACTATTTTCAATTGCAAACATGTTCAAGGCTAAATATTGTAAGAACCTTGTGGTAATAATTGGAATCGGTGTGTTAGACAATAATTTACGAAACTCTCTTAGCATTTGTAAAGCGGTATCTTGAAAACTCTCCATACTAAAACCAAGATACATTTTTATTCATTTTTAACTAATTTCAAAAACAAATTACTAAAAATTATTTTAGTTTCTCTGCGTCCAGTTAACTCATTATTCAAATAATTTTTAATCGGCGAGTACAAAAAAGTATAAACAAGATTAATCAAAACATTATTGATGAGATGAAAAAAATAATTACAATATGTACACATATATTCTATATATATACATATTCACTGGAAAATATTGAAGTACATAGTAACAAGTAACGTGTCAACCAAATAATAAACTTACCCAACTTTAGTAAACAATTTCCCATGAACATGCAGAAAACTTACAACAAATCTTTTATTAACCTGAAATTAAAATACAACAATATCATTAAGAAACACATTTAAAATAGTAAATTTGTTTTTTTACTATACGTTCATACTAGCATACATATTTTAAATTAACATAGAGGGTGTTATTATGAAATATTAGTTAAAATGCCAAGATCCAAAACTTGAGTTTTCAACATCAATATAATACTTTATAGAATAATCGTATTAATATTTGATTAATAATATATGTTGACTGCTTTCAACTTTATACTCTTTATTCTCAACAAAATATCAAAGTACTACTGATTTTTTTATAAATTTGTAGATCAATCATCATTGTTACTCTTAATTAAAAGGTAATAAATAATAATATACTTTTACAAAACTTTATCTCTACCATACAATTGCAAATATATTATACACAATTTTATAGAATTCAATGTTTACTTCAGATTGTGATAATTTGGACAATTCCTCCTCATCAATGTCTTGAGTTGGTTCAGTGGTTGATGTGGTTCTATGAGAGCGTTTACCACCATCTGGATGTATCCATATTTCTTTTCTTCTTTTACTATATTTTTCTTTAGTTGACATGGAACTTTCTTTCTCTTTGGCTTTTTCACGTTCTCGTCTTTCACGGTCTTCTAGACGTTTTCTATCAGTCAATTCATACTGAAATACAAAAAGACTTCATACTATTTGAAATACAAAAGTACTATTTTGGCAAAATTATTTTGGGTATAACATCCTCTTAATCAACAACAGTAACAAGAGTACCTACCTTTCTTCTATACTCTTCAAATAAACTTAATAAACTATCTTTGGCCGACTGAAAGGGATTTGAAGCCATCAAACTTCTCATATAATAATAAACAGCATCAAGTTTTCGTTTTTCATACACAGCTAGTAATGCCAACTGGTTATAAGGCCTGCCATTTTTCGGATTTATTTGGTTAGCTTTAGTATACCATCTGCAAATTAATAAAAATAGTTACATGTGTAATATTACCAAATGGTTTTCTATAGTTTAACTAATGTGCTACATACTGTTTTGCAATAACATAATTTGTGCTGTGATTCATGACATCTTTGTACCTTGCCAAGTCTCCTAACGATATATATAACTTTTGTGATGATATTAAAGCAAGACCGATATTTCCAAGTTTTTTTGTAGACAAACATGTTAATGACATATAATCGTCCAAATTGAAATTATAATGTTTTTCCAATAGTTTAAGTAGATCATTCATATACTTCATACCCTAAACGTATTTTATTCATAACACTCAAAGTCAGTTTAGTTGTTTTTTAAAATTACTGTATACATACTTCTTCTATTAAACTCATTAATAATGTGGTGTATTCATTTATTAGCTCAGGTGAGTCTTCATTTATAAGTTTTTTCAATTGTTCAATAATGTTGTGATAGAGTATTTTCCAAAAATGAGTTTCAATATTTTCAACTTGACAAAACTTCATATCTGATTTTAAAAGCTCTTTTAGCGAATCTTTTAAAAACTCTCTAGAAGTACAAACACAATGTTGGTCAGAATAAAAATCACTTAGAAAACAGAAGTAAATAGTACAGACCTGCACGAGTTGATTACTGGCCAATTTTGAAGCATATTTGGACCAAAAACTAAATTTTCCATAATAGAATCTGCTTTCCTTATGTCTAACAACAAAACTGGATGGTGAGAGGTACGGTAGCTAAAATGAATAGTTAAACACACAGTATAAACATATAAAACAATAGCAGTTGATTTCATTTTGTGAATTTTAGATGCAATACCTTTCCGAATAAGGATCATACCAAGCAGGTGGTGGGGTACCAAAGTGTGCACCAGAGTGTAGTTGCGTATTTGTAGAATTTATATTTAAAGGGTATTGATCCTTGGCATGATGTGTATCTGTGTTAGCAGTAGTGTAACCTGCTCTAGCATTTTGTTGTTTAGATATCACAATAGGTTTATTAGGATTATTGGGGTTAAACAACTGTTTAGCTGGATGTAAAGACTGTGAAACATTATTTGAAACAGTCTTCAAATAACCACTAAGACTTAATGGCATACTATCAGTAGCGTTAACATTCACATTTGGCGGTAGCTTAATAATACCACCGACGTTTTCAAATTTGTGTAAAGATGATTTTTCACTATTGTTTCTAAAAAAACACATTTAAAAATCAATACGAGTTTAAAATCCACAAAATATAAAAACTAACCTGTTTCTACGATTACAAGAACCACTTGAACGATGCCTTGATGACCGCTCATTACTACGATTTTTATTAGATTTAGATTTTTCTTTTCTCCAACTTCCACCATTACTATTTAAACTTTCAGGTCTATCATTACTTTTAGAATGCCAGTTAGAGTGATTGCTACTTGAAGGTTGGTCATGATGACTTTCATGAAAAACTATAGTATCTTTACAATTTCTATCTTTGCTAACACTCCTGAATAACATTTTAAACATGTTAAAATTATAAAGCAATAAAACATTTTACATTGTTATTTACTTTTTTCGTTTTCTATCTCTAGGTGAAATTTTCTCAACCGTTTGTAACTTCTCAGCCTCTTTTTTTGTATCTTCAGCAGCTTTAGACATATTTTCAGCTCGTTCAACTTCTTCAGCCCAATTCTATAATTTTAGAATATTAAAATAAGTAGATGAATAAAACTGCAAAATACAACCTTACAAACATTAGGTAAAATGTTATTTAACTTACAATTGTACCACTAGGGAACAAAATTGCACTTTCTAATGACTGCTTCAAATTGACAGACATTTTTTCTTCAGTTACATTTCTAGTACTAGTTTCTAGATTAGAATCTGTTTTGGATTCTTGATGACTACTGTAAACTTTTGTAGGTAAATCAAAATCAACAACTTGTCGAGTCAATTCAACTGTACTACTTGCTGTCGAATGCACTCTTTTCACTTCAGTCTTTGGGGGTAGTTGATTTGTATTAGTCCTATAAACTATCTGTTCATGATGTCTTGGCGGTTCATTAAATCTACTTTTACCACTTCTTGGAGGTAATGTTTGACTTCTAGATTGGTAAGAACTGTGTTGTTTACTGTTATGATCATCTTGAGAAGATAGACCATTCGTTAGGTATGATTCTACTTCTTCAATAGTGACATGATTTTCTTCGCAGAATTTTTTACGAAATCGAGGAGGTAATTTTTCGTAGGCTATTAAAATATTACTAGTAATAGCTTTATTTACCATTTTTTTTTCTTCACGTTTTCTATTGCCAAATCCAGATGCTTTTTCTGATATAATTTGTGCTGGAGCTATGTTAACACGAGTATTAATTACCATACTAGGTATAACCTCGACTGCTGGTTGTATAATTTTTTCTGGAACTGGCTTTTCTTCAATTTTCTTAACTACTTTAGGTACGTTCGCTACTTTATTTGCTTTATGTGCTCTCCAGTTTTCATCATCACCTTTAGAATCATCGGGATGCACAAAGTTTACTCGCGGTCGATCGGATCGTTTTTCACTTGTCCATTCATTCGGAGGTTCATAAAAGGCTTGAGTTTTTTTTTGCTGCTTACGTCTTAGATTGAACGTGCTATAATTATCAGCAGCGAAACCATTCACCTTAGACTGACCTCTTGGGAAAATTTCTTTTTTTCTACTTGGATTATCAAAATGTTTATTAGGTATAAAATCACTCTTTGATGACGAATCAAGATCCCGAACAAATCCAGTAAATGCCGATCGCTTATCATCATCATCTCCATCTTGGCGAGAACCACCACTTCGCCTCAACGGCCCACTACCAGGACGATATATTTCTAAATCTCGTTGAATCTTATCTTTTCTTCCAAATTTATTATTTGAATCATCGTCTGGAAAAACAATAATTTAATTAGTTACATAATCATGTTTTTCAAAGTATTATACGCGTTTGAAAAAGTTAATGTGTTCTAACTCAAGTCTCAAATTTGAGACCCCTCAAAGTACCACCAGGGTCCATAAACCTATCAGAAAAGTTACAGACTTTAAAAATCAAGTAGTTCACAGAAGAAAAAAAACATCTTTGTAAAAAGCTGCGCTCAGAATCTGAAAAGGAAGTTACGACAACTGACTAGGTCGGTATCTTGTTATGATAGTAAGTAGTAACTACAACTTGGCCATTGTTTTGAGTGGATCACTGGTTTGGATGATTTGAAGTTTAATACTTAATTAATTTGTAAGCGGTTATTTATAGAAAAAACTCAGAAAAATAAATATTGGGTTGCGATACCTATTGATGATTTTATTTGACAGAGATCAAAAAAAGTACAAGAAAGAATGAACTAAACTACCAAGGCGTTTCAATCTAAAGAATTTAACCAGACTTTTTTTTTTCTTTAAACAACAGATACCTATAACTAATGTTTTTTTTTACTTTACAAAATTTTAGTGCGAGACATTAAAAACACGTTACCGGTTACACCACGTTTGCGATAAAAACCGATACAGGAACTGAAACGACTCAATCTACTACTATAGTATGTCGTACGTATTTAATTTAATAATTAAATACAATTTCACAAATACCGGAGAACGAATTCACCAGTAGGTAGGCGCTAGGGACTTATAAAAAAACACAAACAACTCGAGTTCAAGTTGGCTGTACCCGACAAGCGTTAAAAACTGTAAAATCAGTTAAAACACCGTAGGTAGCTGAACGTGGAGTTTGTACAAACTCGTTTGTCCGTCCAAAAACAATCCAAAGACATCGTTGGTGTGATCGACTGGCGAGTCGACTAGTGTGTGTTTCAAGTAGAATAAAACTTACAAATTGGAAAGCGAAAAAATTGAAATTTTGAAGGAGGGCTAATTTGAATTAAGCCCCCCCATACTGAAATAGTGCGCCTACCGTGGGGGTTTTAATATTGGAGGGCTTCGGACCAGGGGCCGGGGAGGACTAAGCTTTCGTCCCCCGACTGCGGTAACGAACACTATTATTCGACTCTGCCGTCTCGCGGGCAGGCGCGAATGATGGATGCAATGATGCTGCGAAAAACGTCGCGGAAACGGCCAGAACGCGCGACACACGTTTCCCAGACCCGTGAAAAATAAAAAACCGTCGATACCAAACGGCGGCGACGACGGGCAAACGCGCGGATCCGGCGTACCTAAGGTCAGACGCGACAGGTCTTCATCGAGTTTCGCCATAGTCCGTTAGAACTTCATCGCCCTCCGAAATCGGTCGTCTTCGAATGAAACGGTCAGTCGTCCGGACACGAAACGCACGCCGACAGCGCAGAATCAACTTGCGGTTTGCGGTCGACGGTAAAATTACGAAAAATGAATAAAAATGTGCGGTGCGTAATGTTATTTTTCTCTCCCGTTGTTTGCGCATAAACAAAAACAAATGGACATGCCTTATCAAACGCGCGATCGTTATCATCCGTCGGCCGTGGAAAAGCGTAACGGGCGCAGTGTGACCACGGATCGTGTTTGGCGCCGTGATTCAAGTGATTCATAATCACGGTGAGTGGGCGCGTATTAATCTCTGACGAGGGACGTCCCGCCTTGTTTAAACAACCACCACAGCTGCTGCAGTCGTGTCGTTCGTGTTAACGCCGTTATCGCGGAAAATTATTCGGACATTAATCCGTCGGTGTCACGAGCCGGCTCGGGGGCAGTGGCGGCGCTAAAAGGGCACCTGAAAGGGCCTCGCGTTCCAAAGGGACTTAGACCGTAGAAAAATATGGCCAAAAAAGGGCCTCTTCAAGTCTACTTCGCCCACGTATAAATTTTACCTCGCGCCGCCACTGCTCGGGGCGATGGGGTAAGAGGGATGGGTTCAGACCCCTCCTCGACTGCTAAAAGTGATCGCAATTATTATTATCCGACAAGGAATTTTGGAATCTTGAGAAATTTTTGTTTTGAGTACCTTCGAGATATTTTTTTTTTTTTTTATTCGAGAGATGACAAATACTCGTATTATCCATCTGGGAATTTTGTTTTTCTACGTATTTTACGCGTTCAATATTGAAAACGTCGCTACATTTTGGAAAACCGATGAAAATTTCATACCGTTCGGACGCACATTTTCAGTTGATTTGTTACCATAAATAATGGTACTATAATTATTGGGTACTGCGTTACCGGAAATTTTCAAACTATGTATACCAGCGGAAGCTATTTGAAATATGTACTTCACAGTGATTGAAAAAAAAAAACTTAATTTTCAGTTTAAAGTTTTGAAATACGATACAAAAACTGAACGTACGTAACACGTGGTATCTGTGATTTCTACACATTTTCAAAAATCAGTTCGAATAATTTCGGTATGACGTTTACCACATCGTTGTTTTTCTTTTTTACCGTGTACCACACACACTGTATAGGTATTATTTTATTTATTTAATATTTTTAATGTATTTCGGCCGCACATATTATCTCCTCCGGAAAATTGTTCTACGTTGAAATGTTCACACATCGCTGGAATCAATAAGTTTAGAACGTCAAAATAAAAGTTTCAAAACAATTTGAGCCGAATACAGCTGGTACTGTGTATATAAGATTTGAAAACGTATACAACTTTCTGTTTGTCTACTGAACTCGCCGAGCTCGCTCAGGACCGTAATTCTCGTCAGTTTGATCCACAGCTTAAAAATCGGCGTGCTTATATAAATGTGTATAGTTATATTATGACACAATAGATGTGCCTACATCATAAATGACCTATAACACACCAGGTTACACAACGATATTTCATCAAAAGTCGCAATATTTTGTACGTACTTCATCAATAAGTATTTATTTATTTACCAGTCACTTACCACCGATCTGTGTCAAAATTTTCTTCAGATTCCTGAAAAGTGTAAGAAAAAAAAACCGGTATAAAATATTACATCGCAATCGTTTATTATTTTATACTGCAGTCGGAGCATGGAAACGCCGGTCGCGTACTGGTGCTGCAGGCATCGTGATTAAGTACGAAAATCGGCATCAGAAATCCCAAAACCGAATTTATCGATTTTCAGATAGCTAGGTATACTGATTATTGTATTTTTTCGAAATAAAAGAAACAAGTATAATATAATCAAAGAGCCTCTTATTATAGCCTATATGGCTGGTTTCACAAATCGATCATTTGAGATTCCGAGCATAACGAAAAATGTAACGTTTACTTACATAATAGTATTTTTTTTCTGTGTGAATACTTTGGACGGCTAGAGAAAGAGTCCAATCGCAAAATGTCACATCAAGTACCTGCCGTAAAATTTGTAAAACGGACTTAGATGATGCTTTAATGATCGTTTTTTTTTTTCTATTTTCTATTACTTTTTTAATCGTGAGGTCCAAAACCAAAAGTTTTTGTGAACATTTTCATTCAAACGGCTCGAAATCTCCACGCTCGCAATCGGTTACAGCCGCTGCAGGAGGCTCCAATCTTTTTAAAGTTGATATTTTAGTTGAAACTTTTTTTTTTTGATATTTTCTGAGCTACGTATACATTCGTTATCCCGAAAATCGTTATCCCGAAAATTGTGTTCCCGAAAATCGTTATCCCGAAAATCGTTATCCACAAATTTTTGTTATCATTATAAAAAAATCTAATTTGTTTTATTCTAAATGAAACTTCATGCACCTAGGATGGTTTTAGACCATAATTCAACAGCACAAACCCAAAATCTGAATTTATATTGAGGTAAGAATTTTAAATTTGCTCTCCTGAAAAATTGATTTTTATGACTTACACCACTTGGCGGCCGACCGGCCCAAATGATAATCACTTTTACTTTAATATTCGAAAACTTATTTTATTACCGAAGAGGCTATGAAATAGTGAAGAATAGATATGAAGAGTCCGTACTTTCCCTTAGTTTATTATTACTGACATTAGCTCAGGAAGACTGGTATCAGCTTAGGTTTGGTGGAATGCTGATGGCTTCTGACCCTAACTAATTTTCGGGATAACGATTTTCTGGATAACGATTTTCGGGATAACGATTTTCGGGATAACGATATACATCCCTGAGCTATGCGTATGTAGATACCGAAGACGACAAAAATTGCAAGAAAATCCCCAAGTTCGAATATATTTTATCAATCTGATCAACGCGAATTGATGATTTACACCATATAAATCACTTCATGCTCGTTTGTGAATATATTCTTGCGAGTAGACTTTTTTTTTTTTAATCATTCAGACGTTACGCGAAATATGACAATGTCAGAGACGAGGATGTAACATATTATTCTAATGGTGGTCGCTTATGTATAGTTGTATGTTTCTGATGTGTATCCCCGCCCCGACCTGTAAGCGTTACACAACAGCTCGGATCGGTCACAGGTTAAAAAGTATAAAAAAACTTATCTAAAAAACGGTTAGTGCTCTCGCGACGCCACTGCAGCACCAGTATCCAGACGCGTTCGATCGGATGCAGCAGCTGTGTGTTCGCACATTTACGTACTTACGCAGCAAAGGTGGGTGTTATACTATAGCGTTGAAAAGTTAATAATTTTTTGACTTAACTATAGTTGATTTATTTCGTTTTAAACGTGTTTTTTACACGCCGATTTAGATTTTTTATTTTTTTTCGATTTTTGTGATCTCCAGTAGAAAGAATGCTCCGATTTTAACGTGCGGTACCTCAAAAAATTGATCCGAGACGGTGCTCAACTTGAAACGTTTTTAAAATTTTTGATTATTTTTTAAGTTCCGGGGAAAACGGTCAAATTCCCATAAGTGTTCGACTTGAAACCTATACGTGTTATTAAAAACGGTTTAACGAGTTTACTGGTCGGTTTTCAATAGATTTTGATCATTTTTAAAAGAGTTGTAGAACTTTGAAATTTTTTAATTTTACGCAGTTATTGTTCGATGAAACCTCTAGATTTTACGTTTAAGTCTCGAAACTTTAATACAATCTAAAAAAAATACAACATTTTACATATGTGGTTAAAAAATTTAGAAAATTGGTTCACACAACTTTGGTTTATAGCCGATTTCACGTTGTTATTTTGTCGTAAACTCGTCATTCCCGTGTATTTCTTATAACAAATAATTACGGGAAACGTGTTTTTTCCACATCGATTTAGATTTTTTTTTGATCATAACATCCAAAATAAAGATCGGACCAAGCTGAAACTTTTACACATACCAAAATAGGAAAGGTACAGATTTGACAAGAGTATTTATTGTTAAAGTAATGTTTTTACCATGACGACATACTAGACAACTGAGCTCGCTCAGAATCGTAATATCAAAGACAATGAGATTTATCGTTTCTTTCAGAAATTAAATAATGCGTTTAAACCACAACTTCTAAACTAGTGACCCACCCGAAGCGCAGTCGCTACTCCGTCAAAAACCTAACCTAACCTAACCTAACCCACGCGACCTAGACTGATCCCGGCGCTTACTTTTATTTTTTCATTTTCACTGTCAAATTGTTTTGGTAAATTTTTGAGATCATCTAAACTTGCAGACAAGTGCAGGCTCAAACATATTGTATATAGTATGAATTTTGTTTATACTATACTTGACTCGTCGGGGGGCGCCGTTTTAGATTTTAAATAGGTGTGCAAACTGCACCTGACGCGCAGGACGCGATTGATTAAATAGAGAAATAAAAAGCTTGCTCAACTCCTCCAAATCTATATTAATGTATCATCCCATTTTTTAAAAAAGTATCATTATTCTCAGCTGCTGGTGGTACCTAAAACTCCTCCCAAAACTTTTAACCCACGATTTGCACCACTACAAATCATGTAGAATGTATACCTACTTTACTTTTATTTCTAGTACTCGGCGGGTCATTATTAAAATACATAGAAAAAAAAGTAGGGTCCCTAAGACACCCTAACCCGGCTGCACCCCCGCCCACGGCCCCCAAATGGCGTCTTTGCAAGTACCTACCTGCCTATACTAATGTACATACATGGTATCTCGAAATCATGGTACAGGTGCAGCCGGCCGCCGCGGGACGGACAGTTCCTAGAGCGCAGCTATACAATATGCTCTGGTACCTGATCGGCCGTCTGCTCAGCTCCGTCGCGCTGCGGGCGCTCGTGGTCGGCGCCCTGCTGTACCGGTACTCGACGCGGACGTACGGCAAGTGGCGCGCGCTGAACGTGCCGCATCCGCGACCCGTGCCGCTGTTCGGCAACGCGCTGAGACGCGTGCTGTCGCTGGAGAAGCAGACGGAGCTGTTCGACCGGATTTACCGGCGGTTCCCGGGCGCCAGGCTGTGCGGCTTCTACCAGATGCGCACGCCGTACCTGATGGTCCGCGACCCGGCGCTGATCGTGGCCATCACCGTCAAGGACTTTGCGCACTTCACCGACCACGGGTTCGAGATCGACCCGTCCGTGAACCTGCTGGCCCGGAGCGTGTTCTTCTCGGGCGGGCGCCGCTGGCGGACCATGCGGCAGAAGCTCAGCCCGGCGTTCACGTCCGGCAAGCTGCGCGGCACGCACGGCCAGATCAAGCGTTGCGCCGAGCAGCTGATGACGGTGCTGGACCGGAGGCTGCTGGAGAACCGGGACGGGAACGGGGGGGGCCGCGTCGAAGTGAAGAAGATCGTCGGGAACTTCGCCACGGACGTGATCGGTACGTGCGCGTTCGGCCTGACGCTGGACACGATCGCCAACGACGACTCGGACTTCCGGCGGCACGCGTCCAACCTGTTCCGGGCCGGCGGCGCGCTGCGCATATGCAAGAACATAGTCGCCATGCTGTTCCCGGGGATCGCCAAGCTGCTGCGGATGCAGGCGTTCCCGGCGGACGCCACCGATTTCTTTCGCTCCGTGTTCCGCGACGTGATCGAGTACAGGACCGCGAACAACGTGGTCAGGAACGACCTGGCGCAGACGCTGATGCAGGCCAGGAAGGAGCTGGTCCTGAACGAAAACTTGACGGGTGAAGGTACGTCTCATTCTTCCTCGCTAGCTATTTCTCTCGACTGTTCGGTGCGCCTACCCAACCGTTTGCAGGGATCGGCCATCCTTGTCTAATAGTGAGGTTAGACCTCCACTATAAATTGTCTATTCCCCGTCCCCTCTACACGTCATACAGACATATCGGGAATTTTGGGTATTTATATAATCATGTACTTACATTCATTGTATTTATAAGTATAAAAAATTTAACTTGCAAACAAATTTAACTATATTCTGATGCCACTGTAAAACGTCAAACGTGCCTCGAAAAAATAATTGAAATCGACAAAAAAGTACTTTGGAGAAGTAACGAATAGCCTATTCCGTGCGTAAGCTGTTGAAGCGATTGGGAGAAAAGATAGAATTTTGATTTGAATTTGAATTTGGAGCATAATAAAGAAACGAAATCAATCTCAAAATTCTGTGCATTAACTTGAAAAAACATCAATTCACAAAAATGGCAAGATACTACAGTAACATTGAAGAAAAAAAAGTAAGCGCCGGGAACAGTCTAGTTCGCGTGGGTAGTTTGACGGGGTAATGACTACGCTTTGGGTGGGTGACTAATTTAGAAGTTGTGGTATAAACGCATTATGTCATTTCTGAAAGCAACATAAATCATAAATCATTGCCTTCGAAAATACGACTCTGAGCGAGCTCAGTTGTCTAGTATACGTCGTGGTAAAAACAAATTTGACGTGAAATACTCTTGTCGAATCTGTATCTTTCCTATTTTGGTATTGAATAAAAGTTTCAGCTTGATCCGATCTTTATTTTGGATGTTATGATCAAAAAATTTTAAATCGATGTGGAAAAAACACGTTTCCCGTAATTATTTGTTCCCCGTAAGAAATACACGGCCGCCCGGAATGACGAATTTTACGACAAAATGACAACTTATAATCGGCTATAAACCAAAATTGGGTAAACCAATTTTCTAAATTTTTCAACCACATATGTAAAACTGTCTTGTTTAGATTGTATTAAAGTTTCGAGACTTAAACGTAAAAACTAGAGATTTTATGGAACAATAACTGCGTAAAATTAAATAACTCGAAAATTTCAAAATTCCATAACTCCCTCAAAAATGATCAAAATTTTAAAAAACGATTCAAATAAAGTATCATCTCGGATCAATTATCTATCTTTTGGGGTGTCGTACGTTAAAAATTTTTTTTTCAAATACATAATTTTTACGGCTTTAAGATGACACTGATAATAGTGTACTTTGCACCATGATTAAATACAGCTATATGTTATTCTAATGGCTTTTTGTCAATGATGCAAAATATAGTAACCCAACTGCACCACCACTGTTCATTAAAAAATTTAAAATTAAAAAAATTTGAAAACTTAAAAAATGTCACTATCCTTAACTAATGATATCAATATTGTATATTTGTAGCACAACTATTAAAGTCACAGTGTTTATTTTTAAGTTGAAAAAACATGAAAATTGGTGCGTTGTATCCTCAATTTACGGTAACATTAACAATAATGAAATTATTTGCAGATAAATTCACAGACCTGGATATCATTGCGAACGCAATACTATTGTTTTCTGCCGGTGCTGATACTGTATCCATTACAACGTCGTTTTGTCTGTACGAATTGGCCCTGAACAGAGACGTCCAAGACAAGTTACGTGCCGAGATAAATATAGCAAAAAATAAGTATGACGGAAAGTTTACCAACGACTTTTTAATGGATCTTCAGTACGCCGACATGGTCTTGAATGGTAATAACTAATAACTATTATCTGCGATTTGAAGATACAGGTCTCCTGTCTAGTAGAAATATAGGATCAAATGATTTACCTAACCTACTTATTTTGAACTGATGGTTACCTTCAGGAACTTTTAATTATTAAGTAAATTCTTAATTGTTGAAAAATAAAAGCAGATTTGCTGACCTAAAAATGCAATGAACTTGAATAATGTAAGTATACAATAAAATTTTGGCTGGATGTTTAGTAGATTTCTCGTTTAAGCAAATTCAGTTTTGAACAATTACTCACAACCAATTGTAAGTGTTCAAAAAATGCATACTCAAAGAAAATGGAAACGTACATTTTTTTTTTTTCATCTAACTCAATTGACTTAGGTACACGCATTTCACATTTTTTGAACTTAATTTCTTCAGAAATTAAAAAAAAAAA
Source organism: Hormaphis cornu (assembly GCA_017140985.1). Classification (NCBI taxonomy): domain Eukaryota; kingdom Metazoa; phylum Arthropoda; class Insecta; order Hemiptera; family Hormaphididae; genus Hormaphis; species Hormaphis cornu. Next base: position 34,391,653 of record CM029360.1, read on the forward strand.
TTTATTTAGATTCTTAAAAATGCAAAGGATAAAATTGAAAATGCAGTAAAATCAATTCAAAGTTGACGTCATAACGAAATTCAAATACGTTTTTATGATTCTTATCGTAGCAATAGATCACTTATTACGTTGAAAATACAAACCGTCTAAATTGCTATAATTTTGTGTGAAAATCTATGTTAACATAGTTTGTGAGAAAAAATTATTGATCTATCATATAATTATTAAAACACTGTCTTCATAAGTAAAACATTATTACAAAATATTTGCCCATTTGATTAAACAAATAATGACTAAGCTATTCAATAAAAGATGTTGTCTGTTAACCTTAACATGGGTACTATAAAATGACCAGAATTGCTTTGACTTTAAAAATATGCGAATGTTTTATATGTACCTTATAAACTTTTATTGTTTTTCAGAAACTCTACGTAAGTACTCTATAACTATTGCCTTATTAAGAGTGGCAACACAAGATTATCAAGTACCCGGTGAATCATTAGTTATTGAAAAAGGACAAAAAATCATAATTCCCTCTTTTAGTATACATCATGATCCTAAATATTATCCTGAGCCACAAAATTTTGATCCGGAAAGGTTCACGGCCGAAGAGAAATCCAAACGACCGAATGGCACATTCATTCCATTTGGAGAGGGACCACGTCAGTGTATAGGTTAGTGCTTACTTACACTTAATATTTTGCTATTACTATGTTCATTAAAATAATTCTGAATATTTTACGTGATGCAAACTTGTTTTGCATATATTTTCTTGTTGGTTGCCGCAGTAAATAATGTTAATTAATAATGAAACGTTTTTTTCAGCTAAACGATTCGCCGAACTAGAAATGAAATTGGTACTTTCAGAAATATTATCAAAATTTGAAGTTTTACCGTGTGAAAAAACTGAAGTCCCTCTTGAAATAAAAATTGGGCCGGGTTTATTAGAACCCAAAAATGGAATTTGGTTAAGTTTTAAATCAATCATCGAATAATTACTTTAATCCATAGACAATTTATACATAATCAATTATTTAAGAATTTTTCATTCTAATCAACAGTAATTATATTCCAAACTAAAGTTTTTTTTCTTGTAACTTATTCAAAGTAACTACTTTTTGGCGTACTCATTAGATAAGTAATGAACCATTTTTGTGTTTAAACACAAAATAAACCAAACCAAACAGTGCACATTTTTAATTAGGTACTTAAATATTTTAATTTTTATGAACTACCAACCCATTATCTGATGGGATTTTTAATCATATTGATATGATTAAAAATTCCATATTGTTGTAGAGTAATAACTTTATTTTACTTAAAGTTTAAACATTAACTAGAAGATTAAAGTAAAAATCGTGCCTAAATAGCTGACCATTTTTTTTTATAGATATCTTATTTAAATGTTTAATTAAATTTAGTTTTGTTACAAACTAAATACCTGAACTATATGCAAAGAAATTAGATTTGACGTAAGTATATTAAATAGTTAAATATTAAATCAATAATTGAACACGAATTAAAAAAATAAACAGATATAAACCTACTAGGTGCCATTTGAGATGTACATTTATAGTCATACTAAATATATAAATAACAATATGTATTAACGATAATAATGTGTACATACTATATAACTTTATAACATTGTCTAATTGTATAAACTGTCCCCCCAAGCTGTTATGAAATCAATAAAACAATTATTATTTATAATCATTTGTTGATGTTATTGATCATTATTTCATGTTTGTCATGAATATCTAATATTTTTGTAAATCCAAGATCATGATTAAGTAACAATAATTATCATTACATTACAATTGTATTTTCTATAAATGTTTACACCAGAAAATCTATATTATTAAGTAATGGATTCTACAGATAAAAAAAAAAAAATTAAAATGCTTCAAACATGCCACTATAGTTCATCATTGAATTTAGAAAAAATCAATAAGACATTATCATGGGCTCTGATTGTCTATCGAATTGGCATGTCTTGCCGATGGATAGGAGGAAATGGCAAGATAGATGGTACCTAAAAGTATCTAAAAAAAAGATGAAAACGGTGACTACTGTCGTTCTGAGCTAGTATAAGTAAAAAGTAACGAGCTTATGTGTGTTTTTAAGATGCCGATTACTGTGAGGACTGTAGAATCCAGGTTCAGCGGCGTTCGGGCTTATTTATCTGTATTCTACGGGGTGTATAGCCACAGCGTTTTTTTTTTTATAGTGTTTTACTCGATCGTACCTATACAATTCATTAATTTATAGCAGATTTAACTGAAAAGGGTCGGTTGCAAACACGATTTAAGACCATCGCGGTTGCAAAAAACGAGTCGATGACATACAATGTCACTTTCATGGTCACTTTGCGATATTACACATTCGTGGCCACAGCTGCGGGAAAAAAAGTCTTACAGTCTTTTTTTTCACCCAGGCTACGAATAATATTATTAACACCTATGCCACGGTCTTACCACGGAAAAATTATTGTAAACGCTATATGCCTTTCACACACTGATTGTCGTGCTTCTCAGCTGATTAGCCATGCCACCGCAACGACATGGTGTACATGCAGTTGTTAATGTGCGACTTGAAAATATTTATCAAACGGTTTTCAAGTTTTGATTTGGTACACCGTATACACTACATAAAACATTATATAGGTATGCGCGTTGTGTTCCTGTGCAAATCGTAGACAAGAATTTTGGAGCGCGCCTAGGTATTAAATCCCTCGTCAGTATTTTCAACCGTTGTCGGTGCACCAGTCGTGTTAGGACGGATTACGCTACTGCTGTTTGTTGCTGTCCGTTACAACGTCGTAAACCAACATTATGAAAACTGTTTCGGAGAATGCTAACAGAAATGTTCCGGACAAGGTGAATTGAATTGTATTAATCAAATGGTTAACACTTTTTGAACACACGAATCTGACAATCATTTGTGATATGTTTGCCTAATCACGTTTTTCAGAGTTCCCGTGTAGGAATTAGAACATTATGTATCTAACGTGGCCAGTTTTTTTTAACAATTTAGTCCAAAAACCTGTGTGTTTCAGATGGCCAACAAGAAAGGAACGAGGAAATTTTTACAAACATTGCAGCCGTCCGGCGGGGATAAAGAAAATCTAGTCGGTACTGGCAGGTTCCCAGAAAAGACGTACGCATATTTTATCTAATAGTTTTATGTATACTACCTACCCATATAGGTATGTACCCCGAGTTTGACGTTTTATTGTACGCCATTGTAGATCTGATCTTAAAGTATCGAAGCAACTAGCTGCAGCCGAAGTAGAAGTGAAACCCAAAGAGAACACGTCTGTTATTGCAAAAATAAATCCCTCTCTGTACAAAAAGTTGATCATCGAAGATCTCACCAGTACTGGTACGTATTAAGATATACGTAGGTATAAAAATATGATCATGAAAAATTACCTTGTGGTCGGACGTTTTGTAAACGTTTATTTATTTCGATTTATTTACAATTTTGTCATTAGCTGGACCAAGTGAGAAATATTGGGAAGTGATTGCAGAACGCCGTAGGAAAGCTTTGGAGGATGTGCTAGAACAGAATCGCAAATTACATGCTGTGGTTATGGCTTTGGAAGAAGAAAATGCATCTTGTAAAGCATTACTTGAACAAACTACCGATCTTGTGAACACATTAAAGGTTAGTTTATTACTTGCTGTATTCAATAAAATATATTTTATCGAGTTTAGTCTTCAATTTTATGCATCAAATTGAACAATTTTACTATAAATTTAGGTACATATTATGAATGATTTACTCATTTATTATTTACTCCATCGACTCTACTTTGGTATTGAGTTTAACATTTTGACTTAAAGTTTAAATTAGGTTGTGTATTAGAAATGCAAATTTTCTGTACAAATTAATTTTTGTTATTTGCACTTAAAATGTATCGATACTTGACTGCCCTTTGCTGTATTGTGTTAAAATCTTCAGTAATTTTTTGGTGTCGTCAGAAGTTCCCGAAAAATTTTTAGTTAAGCCTTTGTTTTAAAGCTACAAAAATTTTAAGTTTATTGACATGTTTACAGAATTTTAATTTATATTACTAAAAACAACCAAAGACCAACATTACACTCACTACATTGTAAACCAATAATTAAAAAAAAAAAAAAACTACAAGTGCCATGTTAGTGTTATTTCTAATCCATCTACCTATTTAGAAATTTGTTTTTTTTTTAATCGATAAATATATAATAATATAGTAATAAATTGGTTTTCATATTACCAACGATCAAAACTGTAACAAAATCTTACCATAAATTACCAATCTCGTGTATTATCAGAATTGTGTATTGAGTATTAACCAAAATTTAATTTTGTACTTATACGTTATTTTAGGAGATTATAAATGAGGAGTCGATTGATCCAAAAGAAGAAGATGAACATGACAAAAGTTTACCAACTGACTCAGACCAACAAAAAAGTAATTTCCTAAGTTCCAACAGTGAATCTGATTAATTTGATATACTTAAAAACATATTTTGTACTGATTATGATATATTTTCACCAAATTAAATTTTTTCAATCATGTAAACTACACATTTAGTGTTCATAAATGTTCTCAAAATAATTAACTACCTAATAAACATTTATAATATTTCGTACAATCCTAGTATTTTATTATTCAATTAATATCTAAATAAATATTTTAGAATGCATGATAGGTATATGGCATATACAGTATTAGTATTCTTTGCCTTCTACCCTAATATTTGGGTTTGGCCAACCTTGTTCTAAACCTCTACTTGATACAATATCCCATATCAATGTATGGCATATTATGCAGAGTACCTATAGAATTTATTCTTTTACTTAATTGTTTAAATTAATAACCACTTATTAATTGCTTAAAGTTTAAGCACTTATGTATATTTATACATAAATCTGTTAAAATTTAGTTTCTTAAGTTTTCTACGAGTAATTTTCTCTTAATTAGTTAAAAAAAACACAGCCGTTAATTTATATATATGATGCATACTCAAGGCACGGGTTTTTGTCTATATTGGTTCACGGGTTGGTCTTTGCAAATTGCACATCAAACAAATTACCTATGTTTGTAATCAGTGTTTGATAATTTAAATTATTTAGTTGAGACTTTGTAGTAAGACAAGACAAAATACATACAATACATCATTTAATAATATGTTTTTTGGTTGTAAAACGTTCAGTCTTTGACAAACAAAAAATACAGTTCATAGTACATTAATAAATTTGTAACAAAAATCGGGCCAACCGATTATGTTCTTTTTATAAAAGTAAATACATTATTCGACTGGAAAACAATTGTTTTTATCACATTCATTTCTTATGAACCTTTAAAAGAGAAATTCATGGATTAAATTAAAAATCAATCAACAACAGATTGTCAAACTTATAATTCTAATTAAATAGAAAATTGCTTATCAAGATAAAAAAAAACTCCAGAGCAGGTCCATCGAGAACTTTCCCAATAATATGCCAATCCGCCCAGACAACAATTGAATAAATAATAAGTAATATTATAAGATTATATATATTAAATATTTAAATACGTATTTATAATTTAAATATGTTATAAACTTATTATTTAAGTTATAATATTAAATGCAACAACTGTGATCTAGACGTGAGTGCACACACAATTGTAAAAACTATAGACATAATACCACAGAACAATATAATACAATCTAAAAATAATTTTATTTATATATATATAATTAATTTAATCCACAAACAAAGAATAATCTCATATATATCACAACTTTATTATTGAAGCGGACTGACCACCTTGTGGGTTACAAACGACACAGTATACAAGATCAATATAAATATACATTGTTTGATTGTAAAAATATAAAAATTTAACTTAACGACAAATTAATTATTTAATTAAAATAAGAATTGGAAAATATACTCAACTAAACAAAATAAAATAAATACAATCAACGTATATCTATACGCTAGACTACGCTACCTATACCCAGAGTCATAGGTTCCCAGGAGGGTCTTATCATAGTTTAGTTTTGTTATCATTGACCAGTAAAACACATTTTTATATGATAAGATTCGTATTTTACGACTTTTTTAAGTGCTTTGCTCTCTAAAATCGTTCGAGTTACACTTTAAAGTTAGTATATATACTCGTGTTGGCGGAGCAAAACGACGGCTCAGAGCGATTACATTTTAGATCAAGTTTGTTGTGTGGTATTGTGTATTGGTGCGCAAAATGCTAATGTTTTACTGCGGTGGCGCTTAGTATTTTAAACACGATGAACACGGTATTTCTATCAAGTGTACCCGATTCGAAAGGTATAACCACGATTCAGAAATTGTTTGCTTCCGACACCTTGCTACCTACTTGTCTGTTCAATCAACATGTTCTAATAAAAATATCAGACAATCTGAAACTGTTATGCAAGCTTGTTCCTCAGCTAACCGCCACCGACACATTTGCCAGTTGTGATTCAAGTGTTATTAAACATGCGCCTAACAAGTTGATCGATCCATCAACTGTGAACCTTGAGTTGTCTATCAACAAAGACGACATAGAACCAGTTGTTGTTGCTAACGCTAAACGCATGGTAGTCAGTGTCATATTTAAAGATGTGAACTATCAGAATATTTGGTCTAAAAATCTTAACAAGCTGGCTGAAGCTGTTAAAAATTTACTGCAATTATTTGTAGTGCATAATGATTGTATTGTAAACTTAAAAAGACTGAACTCTAAACAAAACTTAAATATAGATTATATACTTGTACACAAGACTGACTGCAAGAATAATGGAGCAATTACTACTCCTGAAACCTCCATCATAGTTATCAAAACAATGTCTGCCATTAAATTTCATCATGCAGAAATCGGACTGGAAATACCACCATTATTTGGCATGGAACGTCAAGTGTCTTGTTTAAAAAACATTGTTGAAGCGGCAAGAAATGGATATAACAATTTATGTAACATGGTACTTAACTATAAAATATATTGTTTACAACAGTGTTAAAACTACCTATGTAATCATTGATCATTACATTCTTTTTTTAGGTATTATTGATTGGCCCATCTGGTAGTGGAAAAACTATTTTGGTCCATTATATAGCGGCATCGTTAAAGTGTATACTTATCAACTTCATGTCAACAGATCTCATAAACGCCAATCCTGGTTTTAGTGAATCAGCGATCCGTAATTTATTTAAAAAATCTCAACTATTAGTAAATCAAGATAGCAAAAGTAAATTAAAAAATATAATTCAATATAAATGATGATTGATGATGTTATTAATTTCATTGGTATTTTTACAGCTGTCTGCATAATAATTTTAGAAAAGGCTGAAAGTATGCTAAATAGTAAAAGCGCCAATGCCAAACGTATTTGTGCTCAAATTCAAGATTGTTTAGCTTCAGTTCGAAATTGTAGTCGACTTATTGTCATTGCGACTACCAGTGCACCACATTTAATTGACCCATCTTTTAAACAAGGATCAAGATTTTCATATGAAGTATGAACAAAATAAAATAAAACAATTATAATTTGTAAATATAATCATTATTATCAAAATGTATCTATCGGTTATATGTAGATTTATGTTGGAGTTCCATCTGAAAAAGATAGAGTAAAGCTTATAAAAGGCTTCAGTAAGATTTTAAACATAAATATTGAACAGAGTATTGTATTATCTTTATCAAAATTAACACCTGGTTACACGGCTGCTGATTTAGAATTGGTCTTCAAAGAAATTTTTAATGAACCATCCATAATTTCAGAATTGTATGTTTATCTTAGTTAATTTTAATTTTGCAAATAATTGTATTTGCTTAATTTATATGTTTTGAATTATAGAAAACAAGGCGTCATGATAAATGCACTTTTGCTGATTGCTAAACATCCAGCTTCGTCTTTGAGATCAGGAATTGGTCAAGTCATTACAAAATCAGAATCCTGTTCAACTACAAGCTTGGGTGGTTTAATAAATGTCAAGCTTATGTTTGATATTTGTATTAAATGGCCTCTAATACACCCCAAAGCATTTAAATATTTTTCAGTGCCTCCTACAAAGGGTAAAATATTGTAATTTTTATTTGAATTTTTTTTTTTTACAAAACAGATCATTTGTACATTTGATTGATTTTTAGGTGTTTTACTGTACGGACCTCCAGGATGTGGTAAAACTAGCCTTGTACGATCAATAGCTTCATCAGCTAACTTAAATGTTCTAACAGCGATGGCTGCAGAACTATACTCACCATATTTAGGCGTTACTGAAGCCAATATTTCCCAATTGTTTCAACGAGCAAGAGCTAATGTACCTACTGTTTTATTTATAGACGAAATAGGTAATTAATATATTTTTTTTTCAAGAAAATAGAACCGATATTTATTTTTTTATTTTGAACTTAGATGCTTCTCTCAAAAGTCAAAGTAATAATAAACTATAAAACACACTTCACTAATTTTGAACTAGTTCATAAAGTAAATAGCTACATTTGTTCATTTAGTTTTTTAAATCATTTAATTGTAAAATATTATAATTCTTTCCTGAAATGATTACTCTACCAAGATTTTATATTATTTTTGGTCTTTGGAATTTAATAGTTTTCATAAGATAATATAGTAAAAATGTACAAATAAATATATAGATTTAGTCCTAGTATATTTAAAGTTTTAAAATCATGGAAAAAACAAGTATTATATTTGTAATGTGCATGAAAATTATTTAATTCTGTTAAGTCTACTCAGTGTGTTTTGTTCACAATGTATGAAAAAATAAACCCCTAAATATACTTTAAAATTATTGTGAAAAAGTTGTTATGTATACATTTTATACATTTATTAGAGTTTAAAACTAATTTTTTTTATTAATTTACAACAGTATTGTTTTGTAACCGGTTTTGTCTGTGTTATTTTTAAATATTATAAATGCAATTTATTTTTCTATCTAAACTTATTTATATATATATTCTACATTTTTAACTATATCTTATAGTCCCAAATGTTAACATTATGTGTTTTCAACTAAAATTAATTTATAAAAACCATCTTCCATTTAATAAACAACCAACTTTCAAAAAATATTTATTTTTCTACGATTTATTATTGTTTTTAACTTTGAAATTAGGCTACAATTTTGCATGATGTCATTATGTTTATATTTTTTTTTAAATGTCATTCTTAGATTCATTAGTTAGCTGCCGTACTGAAGAAAAAAAAGGTTCATCTGGGTTTGATGACAGAGTACTATCCACATTTTTGATAGAAATGGATGGTATTAGTAATGATGTAGAAGTATGTTACATTAAGCTTGGCTCAAAAATAAATCTTTAAAACTTAAATATTATCATTAGCATGGACAAGGGGTTGTAGTTGTAGCTGCTACTAACCGTCCAGACAAAATTGATGCTGCCTTATTACGACCAGGAAGATTTGATCGTCAAATATATGTGCCTCCGCCAGTGTCAGCTGAAGAGCGTCTTAATATACTACATACCATTTTAAATAATTCTGATCAAAAGTAACTAACTCTAAAATTGTATAATTCAACAAACTTTTAATTGTATAAAAACTATTTTAGAATGCCACTTATGGATTCTTCAATTTTGAGTGAAATTGCTTTAGCAACAGATTCGTTTTCTGCAGCTGATCTTGCAAATGTTGTAAAAGAAGTAAGTTTTGTATTTAGTATTATCTTAAATTAGATTTCAATACTTAACTGTTAATTTTATTGTTATTATTTTTAGGCAGGTCTTTCTTGTTTGACTAAGGATGGACTGAACTCGAATACAATGGTAAAAAAAGAACATTTTGATGAAGCGTTGACTTATGTTCAACCATCTATATCTAAAGAGGAAACTTTATGGTATGTATGATTTTGTTGATTACATATTTGATTTATTAAACCATGTATAAACTAAACTGTAGTTGACAAGGTGTTCTTAAATTATACCCGTGCTTAATCAAAACAAGTTTTCATGGGGTTTTATACATGATGAAATTTTGTAAAGTTTGGGGCCAGGCTAACTCCGCTCTGAAAAACGTTCAATTTTTATCTAATTTACTATTTCAATGTATTTTAGTACATACAACTTGATACTTAAAATTTCACTCACCAATGCTCAAATCATCATCATCATCACGTTCTAAAGGCAACTTTGTGTCAAATTAGCCATGTGTAATACTCAAATAACCAAATACAATAATTCCTGACCTTATAAATCTAATGATTTGTTTCAATAAAAAATACTGATTGTATATTCATTTACATACATTTATGTAAGCCGCATTAAAGATTAAAAGCCTGGAAGTTATTCAGATTTGATAAAGTAATGGCTATGGGTCACTGTTTTAGATTTTGTATATTAAATTTGTAATGTAGAATAGTAATGATTTTGAGTTGAGCTTGGTTTTATAAGTATATTTTGATTGTTACAATTTCAACTGTACATACATATTATACAGTAATAATGCATTATAATTTTATTTTTTTAAATTATATGCGAGAAAAATGATTGCTACTATTTTGTTGAACTCGGAAAAACGTAATTTATTCTATTATATCAATATATTTTTAGCGTGTGTTAGTTAAAATTTATGAAAATAGTCAAAATTTATCTTAAGTTTTAATTTTAACAGCATGAGAAAATATTTAAACCAATAAAAAAAAAAAAAAAAAACAGATATAATACATCAGAATCCAACAAGTAATTTTTTCAGAATGATAGGTAGTACAATGCATTAAGAAGAATGTTGGAAAATTTTTCTACATGTTAAGATTGGAGCAATACGCGACACAATTCTCAAACACAAAAATAAAAACACTCATGTTGATATTGGTCTAATCAATAGCGTCTTTGCTCCGCTCAGAATCTATGAAAATTAAATGAAATGGTTTTTAACCTGTATCAACAATTCTTAAATTCTGTTTGTAGTATTATAATAAGTGTAACAGCTACATTGTTTAATACTAGTTATTTATAAATATAAACATAAAAGAGGCTTATGTATATGCAAAGACTTTTCCTTGTTACTACTACCATTATTTTTTTTTTTATAATTTCATTTCTTCATAACTTGCTAAAAAATTAGTTTCTTCATATTCCCCAGATATGTTTAAAAAAAATGTATTATTTATTAAAAAATAATTACATAAGTAGACCAAAATCAAATAGTTCCTAACATCATATAAGATAAAACTGTAGTTAGTAAATTGATTTTTAAACACAATTGTTTTGTTCAGATTTACATTTTTGTTTGCAGGTACAGCAACTTTTCTCCTCAACAAAAATATTATCCGTTCAACAAAAAATAGTTCAAAATGTTTGAAATGTAAAAATTATAAAAGTTAATTTTTTTGTTTTTTTGTTATTTCCTGAGATCCATTGATTAAAAGAGCCCCGCATAAAAGCTGCCAATAACTAAAGGCTATAAAGGTAATAGTATATAAAAGTACAGAAAACAATTTAAAGAAAAAACATTTTTAGAATTACTATTACACAAATGACAATATTTAAAAACATGTAGTAATACTAGATCAAGGCCAAACATTGAAAATAATTCCACTTAAGCTTAACACTACTATAAGTAATGTTAGGTACCTAAGACAAATTATGTAATTACAACCATTCAAAGTTAATTAAAAAAGACGGAATCACTCTAGGTTGCGTGCATAGTTTCATTTTATGGGGCACTGTTTTAGAAGACATATGGATGTTGTATATTAGATCTGTAAGCAACAGAGGCGCCCACACCTTATAACAAGATAGGATTGAGCTACACAAAACTTTAGGGGTGATGTAATGGATATGTTGGAATGTTATACATTATATGTTGATATGTTGGATTTAAACATGTTTCAGTCACCATTAAAATATTGTGAATATTGAAATGAATGAGATCATTCATACATTTTTTATGTTGTATAGCCAACTCGTTTGATTAGAGTAAAAAGTAATACATAATTTAAGACTTTTTGTTTATTACCATTAAAATATGAATTAATAGTATTGAAATAAATAATTTTTGTTATTAATTTTGTTATTTTGAACTTCATTGAAAAGGATACGATAGTATTCATTTTAGGAACGTCTTTGTCGCACTGTATTTTATGACGCAAATGTGGTATCAGCAGTTTCATTAATTATTATTAAAGTTACACAATTATTTTCATTTTGAAAACGGTTCCGAACTCGTTTAAAATAATTTTAAATATATTTATTTTTAAAGAAATAAATAATAATAATTGAAATTGTGCTTGATCAACGGCCATAAAATTATAAAAACTATTTATTTGCAAAATCATCTTGTAAAAACAGTGTTTATGTTCTTTTCTTTAATTCAAATCATTAGCGTTGGCTCTAAACCCACCAAAAAAAAATGATCACAGTCATGGAAATACAAAATGATGTTTTTAAAAACAATATGTATTGGCATGACTCAAATTACATTTTATACTGTTAAAATAATATCACAGATTAAATACAATTTTATCTATATAGTCTGTGATAATAATTATTATGTCAGCAATAACCATAGATATATAATATTATATATGGCAATAACTTTGTGATACGCAAGTTACATTTTTTTCCTCCATGACTCCATTGGCATCCAATAGCTTTGTTCCAGCCACGAATTAAGATACATCATGTATCTTAAGGGAAGGGGTCAGCCGTTCTCCCCGGAGAACTGCTCTGCTCCCGTATCTTAACAAAATTCGTGGTTCCAGCATTTTATAGTGTTGTAAAAAATTATTATTGACAGCAACATGGGCATGCGCTTAAAATAACAAGTTTGCCACAACTATAACTATTTTTTTTTTTTATAATTATTAATTTGTCTTTAAGTGCTCCGCTGGAACAGTTTTAGAGGGATATTACCACAAATATATACGTATGCGACGAACATTGCTGACGGTTTCTTCCATTAGCATTTTTCGCTCTTCCATGAGACACGCTGTATTCCCCCACCGGCAATCAGCTCACGTCGTAGCCGGAGTACGACAATCGACATCAGCAAACGGGCGGCGATCGACGAGAGTTTTATTTTTCGGCGACTTGCGTTTTCGTCGTGTGCGACGTTTGGCGCACGTTTTTGTTCGGCGTTCTCGTGAAAATATTCGTCTTATTTGCAGTCGATTCGGTCCAAAATGGCTCCTAAACACGGTTTGTTTAACAAGGTACGTACGAAACGTTAGTAAACGCGACAAATTCCTCAGTGGAGATCCGATTCGTGTTGGTAATTTCACCGATTTGAGGTTATCTTATTATGCTTGTCCGACAATTCGTTCGATCGAGTTCTGCTTTCACAACTATCGTTTTGTTATTGTTTCTTACACATCCCCTACGCACACACACACCAGCAGCAGACGTCAAATGATTCTCAGCTTAACTGTTGTTTTCAATATTTCTCTTCTTCCTCGGTGTTTGCTCTTACTGCTTCCGATCTCTCCTCGGTCTTATATAAAATCTATCAATTACCGTTCATAGATTGTGGTTCATACAATCGTACCGTAAACGAGGCGTTGTGTTAAAATTATTTTGTTGCATCAGTTAACAATTCGAGTGTTTGTCTTACGTGCGCTGACCAAATTATAAGAGAGATATCGCACTAAAGTTTAATATTTGTTTATTTTTTTCAAATTTAGCGCATCTATATAGATGCCAAAGAACATTTACTCGGTAAATTGGCATCATATGTTGCCAAAGCAATTTTGGAAGGAAACAAAGTTGTTGTTTTCAACTGCGACAAAATTAACATTGCCGGTAGCTTTTACAGGTATAATTATTAGTGTCCGCAGTTCATACTGTATGTGTAAATTATTTTAACGCGCAATTTGTTTTATTTTTACAGAAACAAAATTAAGTATTTGTCATTTTTGCGTAAGAGATGTAATGTAAACCCTGCTCGTGGACCTTTCCATCACCGTGCTCCCAGATGTATTTTCAGAAGAACAGTTCGTGGTATGTTGCATTTTTATTAATTAACTAACAACCTACTTGAATGTTTGTGAGTACTGGGCCTCCTACTTTTTGTACCTTGGTTGTATGTGTTATTTCTTCTTTGGTTGAAAGATAGAAAAGGGAATTACGGAACTATTATATTGTCTCGGTTCAATTTTGTGTGTCTGGAAGTAACTAATGTCCAAGTTGGTTGCTATGTGTCTCTTTAATGATTATTAAAATTATAAATACCTTACTTACATTAGTTGAAACATGTACATTGTACATGTGGTCTTTGAAAATACACTTAAAATGAGAAGAGACACGTAATTATTTGTGCCATATATAAAAATATTTGTTAAATTCATGATGTGTAATGTATAAATCTTATATATGCCAACTTCTATTCGCCCAAGTTAGAATATGAATAAAAAAAAATTGGTTGCTTTATTATTTATTTATACTCTCAAATTTCCTCTACTTTTGTTGTATACTAACTAACTAGACTTACTTGATTTTAGTAGATTTTGCTTTATAGTATGAATTAATATAATTTACATAGTATGTTTCATATAACTTATTTTTTTTAACATTTTTTTAGTCTGTAATCTATATGCTGAACTTAAATATAATAGTATACTCAAGCATTTATCAAGGTATCTGTTATGTGTGAATTTTTAAACTTGTCTGATAAATTAAATGTCATATAGCTTCTGGTAAACCTTACTTACTTTAATTGATATATCATGAAAATGATTATTTTATGAGAATCACATTTTAAATTATTTTAATAATATGAGACACGTTTAATTTTACTCAAGTTTGAAAACATCTTATGATCCTACTAAAATTACTAATGTAAATTACAATTCAAAATTCTTCTTTGATATAAAAAGAGTTTTATACAAACCTAAAATGTTTATTAATTTTGAAGTTTGTTCATTAAGGTACCTACCTAAATGTTTATTAAAATTTAGAAAGTTTTTAAGGTACTTTTTGGATGGTAAGAAAATGTTCAACCAACTTACGATATGGTTTATCAGAAGAATAAAGCAATCAACGTAAATAACAAACATTAAATGTAATAAATAATGTGAAAACAGTTTTCAACTTAGTACACAAAGTCAAGGTGGTTATATATTATAACCACCTTGTAGTTGAGATTTATTTAAATGTATTAATTTTTAATTTGATCAAAATTCTTCTATGATTATTATTATAATTACCTTACCTACATTAATTGAGATGAATACCTATATCGGTGAAAATTTTCTTAAATGAGAAGCTTGATCAAGATTAATTTATCATTTTATGTTTGCATGAATCTATCAGTGTATTTGTAATTTTTAAGAAGTCTTAAAGTGATATTTACTGGGGAAACATACATGTGTTAAACTCTGATGATTATAAAATAGTCCTTACCTACATTATTTGAACTCAAAATAATGATAATATTACGTCTGCTCTTATGAAAAAAAGTTTTATCATTTTAAGTAGGTACTGTTCATAATTTCCAATTAAATAATAAACTAGTGCTTTTATTCCATGTGTGTTACATAACTATTTTTACAAATGTACCATTAATTTTTAAGTTGATCAAAATTCTTCTATGATTATTATTATTACCTTACCTACATTAATTGAGATGAATAACTACATCGGTGAAAATTTTCTTAAATGAGAAAAGTTTGATCATATCTTAAGATTAATTTATTATTTTATGTTTGCATGAATCTATCAGTATAATGTAATTTTTAAGAAGTCTTAAAAGTGATATTTACTCTTGAAACATACATTTGTTAAACTCTTTGATAACAACCTACATTATTTTAATTCAAAATAATGAAAATGTTGCATTGTATTTGTATAAAAAGTTTTATCACATTTGGTAGGTGCTGTTCATCATTTTTGATTAAATAATAAATTAGTACCTTTATTCAATGTGTCTTACATATCTATTTTTACAAATGTACCATACAAATAACTTGGTTTGTACTTACTTAATATTCACTATATCATTTATGATTCTTATAGTTTACTTACTATCTAGACGTAGGACTGTTTGTACAGACTCTGATTTTAGGTTAATGGTCCATAATAAATTATATTTGTTTTATTAAATTAAATTGTAACTCATTCAGTCATTACTGATATAGATAAGTTAATATATAGTTAAGAACTAAGATTTAGGTAATTTAATTGCTAGTAGCTAAACCAATCTTTGGTTGCAATGTGAGTGCAGCGCTCACATTCAAACGTGTTTAGATACCACTAGCTTATTTATGTTATACCTCTTAACTGTCATATTATTATGTATCAATGTACCTAAATAAAATGAATTGTATTGATTTTTTCAATTTTTTTACTTTTTATCAAACGTTAAAGTTATAGATCTCAAATATAATGCTTAATATTAATAATCATTTGCAAATTTATTGCCTAAACAGTTATAAGGAACATTTACACGCAACATCGGTGTTACATAAATCCTTGTGACTAACGACTAATTATAAGCATTATTATTTACTTTGCTGTCATTAATTTCATTAGATTTAACAACATAGATAATTGTTATTGTTTGATTTTTAATTTTTATTTTATACCTTTTCAATTCATCGATACGTAATTGTAATTATAAATTGATCATTTTTTTATGCTGAATTAGTATAACCTTACCTAAATGTTAATAAATTACAAAAAAATAACGGAATTAACTATTTAGTTTTTAATGTAGCTAATACTTTGATGATTTGAAAACTATTGATTTACAAACATAATAAATGAATGATTATCACTTATTTGTTATTAAATTATTTTTATTTCATTTTTCCTATATTTAACAATATTTTATGTCCAGGTATGATTCCACACAAAACTACTCGTGGTCAACAAGCACTAAGACGTATGAAAGCATACGAAGACATCCCTGCCCGGTATACATCTCAAAAAACCATGGTGGTACCTTTGGCAATGAGAATGTTGAGTCTACAACGTGGACGAAAATACTGTGATGTTGGTCGCCTGTCACATGAAGTTGGCTGGAAATATCAACATGTTGTCAAGGACTATGAAGCTCGACGTTTAGAGCGTGAAGCCAAACGTGCTGAGCGTTTGAAGATCAGACATGTAAGTTTCTGTTGAGATTCTACAGTTGCTATCTTATAGGATTATATTGATGATTTCCTTTCAATTTATTTTTATAGAAATTAACCAGGGAAGCAAACAAAAAGGTGAAGAAGGCGACCGAACCGTACAACCAAGTCTTGAGAGAATGTGGTTACTATGTTCCGGCATTAGCATAAAATGTTTTTTTGTGACACTTAAAAAAAATAAAAAAAAAAAAACGTTCAAAAAAGTATTTTATATTATTTTAATCTCATAGATTTCCCATAATGTTTAGACTTAATCAATGAAAAAAATAATAATTAAAATATGTATACATGTATATATATATACACATATTTAAAAAAAAATATCACAGACATAATAAATAGTATTATCTCTTCAGCTGGGTAGATAGTATGATATATTTTAAGTTTTCAATCAATCAATGAAATACTCTGAACATGTGCAACACGTAAAACATCTATAAAATAGAAAACATGTATTAACAATTATTAATGCAGACAGTTGATGGAAGAGTTAAGTGAAAATACTTAAGTATTGGACACAATAATATATTACATAATATGCTTTTATTTTAAAACTAATCATTATTGTAATGTTTTCCTGATTCAATTCGTATATTAATAATATTAATTTTGAAATTGTTAAAATTTATTTTAAAACCTAATTTACATATTTGTTCAAAATTTTTGATAATCTTTTGTTGGGTGATTCAAGAAATTCCCTACACATTAAATTGAACAGTGTTAACATTCAAAATTCTTTGAGTGCAAGTTATTACATTTTCTGTTTAAATTATATTGCTTTACTAATTTATTGGGATTTAAATCTGAATTGTTCAAAGTTGCACTTACTCAACTAACAATTGTTGTGTATTTTTTCGTTTCTTTAGTTTATTCTTTCAGACCAAAGTAATTTAGAAATTGAGTTATTGCTGTTGAAGTAATTATGATCACAAAATAGTGGAACACTCAGATACGTGTTACAAAAATTTACCCAAGACCAAAAAATTGTTCACAATAAATATTTCAAAAAAAAATTGATAGAAAATTTATCGTTTAAACACATTTTATGAAAAACATTCATATCTCTATTCTAAGTTAACTTGTTAGTGAAAGGTATATTCCTATAAAAATATGTATCTTTGCACAAAAATTACTAAAACAAGACCTTACTTAAATTCACTGAACATCTTGAATCACCCTGTTGTCTTTGGCTCGCGTAATTGTGTTCAACTTATTTTTCAAGTAAAGTATTTTGTTAGGCTGTAGGCTTGTTTCTAATATATGTATGCTATGCGTTGCCACTGGGTTTTTTATAATGTTACTTAGATTGGTAATCTAATTTGGAATCTCTATTAAGTTCAAAATTTTGGTGTCAAAATCTCATTCACATCTTTGGTAACCAAGATTCCTTCAGTTATATTATCTCACTTTCAGTATTTTTATGCCAGGCTTGAAATCTGTGGGTGTTAGGGGTACTTTTTTGTTTAGTGATTTAAGAAGTTTTTTTTTAAAAATAACAGTAATTCATCACTTAAAAATTGGCATTCATGCAATGTGTGTGCCACCGACAAGACAATTAATAGCCATGAGATCTCAGCATCTTTTCCTAATTGACTTGAAACTGTAAAATTGTTTTGTATTGCATATTTTTGGAAAAAATATAAATTATAAAAGCAACATAAATAAAAATGTAGTTTTTTTGCGTAAACTGCCTTGGTGGTCAGGACAAAGTTAAACGAGATCTCACGGTGATGCCAACATGTTAAAACCAGAATTTTAATTTTAAACATCCAGCAATTAAATTGGTAGAGTTCTTCAGAATGGCGCTATGGATGGGCAATCCAGTCGGAAAACCTAAGTTTAGCCGCTTGTTTCCCATGCCTAATTGCTCATATTCGCAAAGAATGTTTACCTACCTTATTTTAGCGTTGGTATTGTGTGTCAGTTTAAGCAAAACCGGTACCTAGTTAAGCATAAACGTTCCATACTATGATATAGAAAACTTGTAAAATTGTTCAGCCGCCTCAAAATATAATGTTTAGTTAATCACATTCTGGTAAATTAAATAAAAATACTAAATTGTGTAAAAAGTAAAAAAACATTAATTATTGATATAAATCAAATTTTATTGAGTACATTCACATAAATAATCGAACAAACTACATAAAGCATTTGAAAAAAAATACAAATAACATAATATCACTAACGACTATAATAAGCCCACTTACAATCAGGCTTGCTAAAAAAAATATTGGTTAAAAATTTGAATTTTGTAATAATAAGCATGCCTGTATGGATGCAAAATGAAAATTATGTAATAAGGATACAATTTGATGCATTTTGAGCACAATATTATTGTCTGTTAACAGCATATAGTATAGTGGCTTATAGTTTTAATTTATTGTTTTTTTTTAAATTGTGACAATGAAAATCTACTAATTACAGACTTAGTACAGTCTTTTAAGTTTATTTTTTTTTGTTCCAATCACACTCAAAGAAAATATTAAACTATGTGTGTATAGTTAAGTTATGACGTATGGGTAATGATTTTTGATTTTTTTCCGATGAGATTTTCTTTTATTTGTTGGTAAAACTGTTTGCTGTATTTATAGAGCAAAATACCTATTACTATTGAGTTATGTAAATAAATGACAAATTGCGCAGTTTTAAAATTGTTACTTTTCTGAGTTGAAGTTTTTTTTACAAATTATTGCATGTTACTAAGGCGTCACTGAGATTTAATTTTTTTTTTTTTTTGGGGGGAGGAAGGCTAAAATTTGTTTGAAATCACAAACCCACAAATGCTTTACCTCCATACCACTTTTTTTTATAACAATCTTGCTAGTTTATAAAAAGGTCTAAAATATTACGCAGCTACCTACGATAGATTTGATGTTTTTTTCTTAGGTCTGAAAATCTATTTTCAAATGGTGTGCTGTTACTGGTTTCTTAAAACATTATGAATGAGTATGTATAATTGTAATTTAACATTAAACTGCAATTTGGGAGAGATAAAATATTATTTAGAGGCCAACCTCCCTTGTCCCCGCCCACGAATTTCTATGAATAATGTGCTTAAATAGTGTTGGTTAGTTTTCATGATCAATGAGCTGTGAATACACGGTAGGTATTCATAGTTGAAATAAAAATGTAACAATTTTGTTAAAAGTTATATATACCATTTGTTCGAAGTTTTGAACACTTAGGTATTGTTTATAATTAAATACTATGAAACAATGTTGATTGCGCAACGCATACTTAAATGTTAAAATGTTTTGACAAGCCGGAAATCAGGGTTGCTTAGATGGGAATGTAGAACACTTCAAAAAGTGTTTGACTCTAAGAAAAAATTTTAAAAGGACTTATAATTATAGTTACGAAATAAAACTACAGTTTTGTTGTGTTCATATTAGACGGTGATTCAACCAATAATAACTAGTTGGGGATGTAGGTATTAAAGTATTTCATCCCCCTAATTCCACCCTTCACTTCTGAATCAAGTGTTGGATATTGCGTTCAAAAATTGCCCTTCTAATATAAAATATCTATGTGTGTTTTATTCGACGAATTTGTGAATTGCAGATAGCATACTTGTTCATCAGAAGAGAACATCGTCATAAAACTTGAGCAAACGTCTAAAATAATATTATAAATACCTACCAGCTATTATTAATTTTAAATATAAAATAATACTTAAGTCTTTGGTTATAATATAATAACATAGTCTTTAAAATTAAAATTAGTCATATACCTGCCTATGCTTATTATGGTTATTAATATTTGTTTTTCTAACAACTACACGTTTCATCGTTGTATAAAATTTTCCATTAGAAAAATTTCAACCAAACAAAGCAGTTATCCGTCTATATAGCTATTACTTTTTAATTCAATTCGTCTAAAACAGCTTTATCATTCGCAGTTGGCCAACAACTCTTATGTAAAATCTACTGAAGAATAATTACCTACATAAATTCTCAATATTAAAATAGGAACGGTTTTCTGCTGGTTTCCTGAATGCATTAATCAAAAATTTCAATATTTTTTCGAAAAAACGACTGTAATTATCGTAAGAACGAAAGAATCGATCCTGGAACAAAAACCCCCTCGAAATGCTTGAAAACCAAAACTCGAACAAAATTTAAACTTAAACACCTTTGATTACAGATCTTTAGGTAAGTACCTAATAATAATCACTAACCAGAACACTCAGAATCAATTTTTAAGTAGCTACTCGCCTACAAATTACAATCATGAATGCGAGAACAAAAATTGAACCGTTTCTAAAACTGAAACGTTTACACTAAGTACCTGGACTAAGAATCAAAAACTTGAATTGAAAAATCAAAAATTTTGATAAAAATCCCAACTGAAATCTTTTATACTAAATAAGTTCCATTCTTTGAATGTTGTATTAGGTAGTAGAAAACTTAATACGGTATCTAGTCAAAAAAAAGTGAATAAAAAATTAGGTGTCTAATTAAAAAGAAAAATTCTCGGGAACTTATTGTATTTAATTAACTAATTAAGTGCTGATCAACGAACTGCAAACTGCAAAGGGGTGTACCTAGCTATAACAAGGGCGAATATGTTATGTTTTTGTGCAGGAACCTAGGCGTGTTGGTACGTTGAATTTTTCTATTTTAGGCGTTGTTTTTTGTTTTTAAATATTGAGCACTAAACCCGCTAGGTATTTTGTTACATTAAACATGCGTCATGCCAATCAAAAATAATAGATAATAAATAATTTATAATATTAAGTACCTATGTGGAAACAAATAAAAAATATAGTATCGAATCGTTAATAAAAGTTAATACTCTATTATTAGAATAAAATATAACTATTATAGTATTATTATACATATATAATAGTTTAAGCGATACAGGTAGGTACAACTAAACTTTGCCATTATGTTAAAATGTTTAATTTAATTGAATTTTGAGCGTGTGACGATGGGCAGTATAAGAGCGGTTATGAAAATGAACGTTAAAGGAATAACAAATTATGTGTAGAGGAAGACCGAAGCAGGGATGGATGGATACAATTCAAATACTAGTGGAGGTATAATAGGACAAGGCAGAGACCAAAATATTAATTTTGTCGTATTACTTAATCTGTTTTTCTCGACTTCGAAATTGTTAGAATGAAAATTGTTTTCTTTTAACACTTTAAACACTTTCGACAGCGTTAAAACAATAGTGATTTACAATATTAGCGTAGTAACAATTTAAAACGACTGTACCCATATTTTGACTACCTAAAAAATGTATGAGATAACACTTACGAATTTTATAATATCAAACCGAATCATTGATGAGCAAATAGTTTTAATATGTTTGTAACAAGTTATAAAACTGTTTGAATAGTACAATCGTAATATAATTATAAAATAATAGGAAACATAAAATAATTCGCAGTACAGTGACACTGACCGGGCGACCACAGGCCATTTTTTTATTTCGTACTACACACAATATTAGTCCCTGGGACAAAGAATGGTCGGGAGGAATGGCGAAGGAGAAGAAAATTTAAAAAAATAGAATAAAATAGCTTTGGCACTCGGTCGCTTGCTTCGCTCCGTCAACGCACAGGATTATAACAACTATAAAATATAATATACATTCTAAACCGTGGTTTAGGTTGGGGATGGTTTGTAACAATATAGTAACCGGTTGTAACGAGGCTGACAAGTATATCCAAACACGTGGATGGACACTACATTTGATGTTTTTCTACAAAACCATCCAAAAAATTACACTATTATTTTATCACTTATGCAACTATGCAAAAAAAAAAAAAAAAAACAAATTAATCAAAATGATAAAAAAAAAAATCGTGCTTGTCGGCAAACTGAGATGCGTATAGAATCGGAAAATGTTTTTTCTCACAAGAAACTAGGACGAGTGATACTGCTATACCTAGTGTCAACTTTTGGATGGTTTTGTGTTGTATAGCAGTAATACATAATGGAGATTTTAAAGCGACCCCCGACATCGATTTTCAATATTAATACTTCCTGCTATAGCAGTAAAATGTAACGACTGTCCATCAACGTGTCCCGTGACGCGTAAACATTTATATATGCATAATAATTATATTTATCCTAATAATTATTAATAATAATAGGTACCTATGTACCCGATAATAACACTAATATAGTAATTATAATGTATCTAATATAGGTAAATAATAATATTATGAAATATGGTATGTAATATGTACAGCGAACCACAGGCGCAATTTGAGGAGGACGGGGCCCCCTACGGTAAGTCTTAAGCCCCCGCGACATCAGACGTGCCGACGTAAAACTTTGCACCAATTTTCACGTTTTTTTTTTTTTTACTTTAAACAATATCACTGTGACTTATAAACGCGAAACATGCAAGTGATATTATTAGTGATAGTTACATAGGTATAAGAATTAATGGTATTAATTAAGTCTTTTTAAATTTAAATTTTTTCACTTGATTGAATAATGTTGTACGTGACTTAAAAATTTTGCACCATTGACAGAAGTGTATTTGTGTATTTGAAAAAAATAAAAACTACAAATATGTATGAATTTTACCAAATGTTTTTAGCGCATTTCGTCGATTAATCGTTAGGTTTTTCACAGTCACCGAGACATTATGAAACGTGTAACCATGGCGGACGTAAAAAATGATTAAAACCCTAGATATTATATTTTCTGTCAGTATGACTGTAATAGAAACAACGATTTCAACGCGCGATAAAAGGTTATATTATACAGATAAAAACGAAAAAAATTGTCGGTGCAAAGTTGTCCGCGAGAGTATCCTCATCATCGGTGGCCGAACACTTAAAATCAGTCGATTTCAGCTGTTCCATTCAAATTGCGCCGACAGCGACGACGAATACAACGAGAACACCGCGTGCAGCATACACACACACACACACACACACACAAATGATAATAATACAAAAACGACAAAACAATTGAACGATTTTATAATATTGCTACGATCATAATATCATGATTCGTCTTTTGGGGAGAGGGGGTCGCGGTCATAGCGGCTGCGAGAATACTTCGTACGTGGCGGTCGTCCGAACGGAGCTGCTCCGGCTGACGCTCGCGCTGCCGCCGCCTCCCTGGACGTTTTTGCTGCGCAGGGTCCGCCGCCGGCAGATGGACTTGACGAGCGTCCAGTGCTGCAGCACGTACAGGTACGGGTCCAGCGCGAAGTGCATGGCCAGCAGAAGGTCGGCCGCCCTGCCGACGTTGTCCTCGAGCTTGTCGACCAGCACCGACCACCGGACCAAGAGGGTCGTCACCTGTGGCGCGCGTGCATAACACGTTTATTTCGTTTGTGTTTTACAGATTTACGCCGATCGGCTTTTGAAAGTTATACACAAACATATAATACGTTCATAATACGCTATTATAATGTTAGTAACAATACAATATAAACTAATGGTAGGCAACTGCAGTTAATAAAATATACCTAAAGAAATTAACAGAAAGAAAACATCTTTATCGAGGCCGTATGTAGATCAAAATTAATTCATTAATATATTTAAAAGACTGTATTAGTTTGAAGAGCGATAAAATATTTTTTAAAGTCTCCATAAAGTTTCCGGTCGGAAGAAATTTACAAATACAATAATATAATATAGGTAAAGGCACCTGCCTACCAACAAGGTTGGGGGGCATACCATACGGTTACGGAAACGTGTTTTTTCCACATCGATTTAGATTTTTTTGATCATAGCATCCAAATTAAAGATTGGACCAAGCTGAAACTTTTACACAATACCAAAATAGTAAAGATATAGATTTGACAAGAGTATTTATTGTTAAATATGTTTTTACCATGACGTATACTAGACAACTGAGCTCGCTTAGAATCGTTTTTTTAAAGGCAATGATTTATCATTGCTTTCAGAAATTAAATAATGCGTTTAAACCACAACTTCTAAACTAGTGACCCACCCAAAGCGTAGTCGCTACCCCGTCAAACTACCCACGCAATTTAGACTAATCCCGGCGCTCCCTTTTTTTTTTTTTTTTTGTTAGTTGACTTTTAATTTAATAAATTTTAAAAATTTACTTTTTTACTCTCATTATTTTTTTGTTATTTCAATAATTAATTAAACGAGTTAAAAAAAAGTTGTTAACTTGTCTAGCTTTGGTTTTTACAATAACGAATAAACAGTAAACAAACGAAGAACATAAGAATTGTGACATCTGACAATAAATGGCGGATTTTAGCTTCAGCTTTTATCACTAGTAAGCAATCTAGTTTATTATGTAACCAACAGTAACATATCTGTTTAGAGTAAACGCTAATTTTTCTCCACAACCACTCAATCCCATTCATTCGGGTTCTTTGTCGAGTTTGTATAGTGATGGATGACCTTTTGTCTCCCATTGATAATAAGAGCATTTTAGGGGTAGCACTGCGTAATTGGGAATGAAATCGACAATTTAATTTAAGAGTTTTCTAGAAAGTTCCACAATGTCCATGAATAGGGAGTTGAACATTCTGTGAAATTTAATCGGTATTTTTAAACGCTGTGTTCTAGAAATTTTGATTCTCAAAGATGCTATCTATATGATATTATTTTGTAAAATAAGTGAAATACGGCACGTGGTTATCAGTATTATAATCTGGGTGTTTCGTGAAAAAGTTTATTCAAGTAAAATGTGTAGTGACATAGCGTTTATTTCAAATATTACGACGTGTACAATTTTAGTTTTTATTAGTTTTTTAAATCTATAGTACTTACCTAATTATTATTGCACTGTAAATTGTAATACAGGAAACTTTAGAGTCTACCCCATCCAAATGTTTTCAAAGTTCGTAATTCCTAAGGGTTTTAACACGGGATCAACCATTCTTTCATTGTTATATAGATATATGTACCTACTACTCAATGATATGAATACTTCCCCATAATAATCCTACACTCAAACTGAAAAAACTACCATACAGAAATATTACGATATCATTACCAAATTCATGAAGAATTTTGTGCAGGTCAGGTAAAATAAAGATTTCTAAAAAAAAAGTTTTTTTGTTCTTGTATAATGTAGGTATGTTTATAATCCATCAAAGCTTATGTCAAAGATTATGTCCAATTATTAATAATTGGAGCAATTACCTAGGAACTACACGTGCCCCAGACACAAAAAAAAAAAAAAAAGAATAAAACACACATCTATCTAAAATCAATAGCTTCCACGCTTCGCTCAGAATCTAAAACTAAAATTAAAATAAAGATAATAGTTTGTAATTTTAATTCACATGGTTTTGTATGACATATCTTCCTTTTCGAAAATTTTTTTTCATACTTTCTTTTCAAATTTTCGTCTTACCAATACTTTTTGTTATTAAAGAGTTTTTAAAAAATGTGTTTTATTACTAAACAGATTAACTAAAAGTAAACAAGTTAAGTTAAAAAAAAATTAAAAGTTAACGAAAAAAATAACTAAACGAGTTATTCAACTTAATTAACTAACTTGACTTTTTAACTTGATTTTGACTTTAAACGAATCAATGCCCAGCCGTGGAAAAAACATAAAGTTTGATTACACTAGTTAAACTTTCATATATTATATAGGTAGGTGCACTCATATGACTGATTATCCACGAACACAAGATATTATAGTCTCTGGTCTCCTCGGTATTACCATTATCTCGAAAAGAAAATACGACTATTGTTCAACTATAAGAATATAATATCAAAAATACAAACGACGCAACTAATTCTAGACGTGATTGTTCTTCTGAAATCCTAAATTGCGTTTAAAATAATTGAATGTCGTATCTATTGTATACGTGAATAGATTTGAAACAATAATATTACATGAGAGTGTATTAGAACGAATTTGCAGAAACTTACGCCGAAATAATTTGATAGCGCGTAATTACAAAATTTTTAGAACTAAATTCAATTGTATTGTTGAAAAGAATTCGCTGAGACAAGATAAATGAGATAAATGCTAACCTAATTTGAACGATAAGAAATTTATTCGGAATAAAAAACATTCGCAGAAGAAAATATAACGGATTGTAAGTAAACTCACAATAATAAATTCTTCTACCGTTCCTAGAAGACTATTCGCCATTTTTGCTACTAAATTACCTAATAGTATTAAATTATTTTCCCATCGTTTTATAACGAATTTCAATGCGATTGTTATCGTTGGTGTTAGTTATTGAGAAGTTTTGACCTTACGCAACAGCCGCAAGATTGTGCTGTAGACATTTTCCGAAAAACCAAATTCTGAGCAAATGGGCGTTATGAAGTCGGAATAAAGACAATTATTTTGCACGCGATATCATTAAGATATAATAGTTTATATATATATATATATATTATTGAAAGTGAAGTGTGTACCTATGTAAGAACAAATGTATGTATGTAAGACAACAACAATTAAGTATTGTGTTGTTTCAAATTTTTAAATTCAATAACTATAAATTTTGTTATCAAGCTTATGTCAAAGTTTTTACTTAGTCTTAAAATAAAAAATAACGTTTTTTTTATGTTAAAACCTTTGATCTTCGAGCCAAATTATTCCAAATTTTCAATATATTATCACAGTTTTATAATTACAGTTTAAAAATGGCCACAAATGATTTAAAACTATTATATCACACTTGTATTGTGCGGATGTTAAAAAGTTATGATGATTTGGTGAAAATTTCAAGGACTATGCTCAATTATTATTTAATGGGTAGTAATTATTACAACATTGATCAATACTAATTTCAATCTTTCGTAAAATGTCAATGAAATCAAATACGCAGTTTACAAAAATAACACCGTTTTATCAATATTCTGTTTCATACTTTTTCTGAAATCAAAGGGCAAATTTTTCGACGCTTTTGGATGACGACAGAAAATTCTGTTTGACATAATAATACTAAACATAATGAATAATAAAATTGCATTGGATACAAACATATTTCGATAAAATAATTTAGATACAGATGTTTCAAAAATTTAAAAATTGTTTGAACATTTTACCATACTTAAATTCATAATGTGTAAAAATTTGAAGTCTTTTCGTACAAGTAATAATTAATAATTAATAAATTATATTATTATATTGCGTGAAAAAAAAAAAAATAGTTAACTTAAATTTGTAAAAACTCGTTTGTCAGAAATTTTACATCGTTCACTTCAATTTTTGGACGGCTTTTCATTATTTGTTATTTTTACTTATTATAATACTTTTTTTTTTTTTTTTTTGGAAACATCTCTTGTCTCCACCTATTTCTTTTGGCCGAAAAAATAGTTCGTTATGCATTATGTGTATAGTGTATATTAAAAAAAAAAAAAATGCTTAAATATTTTCATAAGTACCTAATCGTAAACTTTTCTAAATACTATATAATCGAAGTATTTATAAATATGTTTCAAGTTCAGTACTGCATATTTACGCACAAATGCGCACCTCTATAGGTGTATTAAAATATATATCCTGGATAAAATTTGTTCCAATCTATTCCTACAAGTGTTTTGAATAAAAACATAAAAGTATCTATAACTCTTAACGTGACAGCAAAACGTACATAACGATCAAGGGAGTATTCGATTCAAGTTGATTGGGGTAGGGCAAAACTTATATTTTAAGTATAACGATAAAAAAATAATTGTTTTTAGTAGCGTTTTTATCCTAAGATAATTGATTAATGTAATGCTTAAAATCAATACATATTACACAGTACGCAGTTGAATTTTGAGAGCAAATAAAACGAATTTGTTACATTGTACTCTACCTATTATTCTAGCTTGTGCAAAACGTAAAAAATTGTTAAAAATACGAGTTATGCAAGGAGAGGTCCCCCCCCCTTTGCTCACCTAAAATATGCCCTCGATTGCCGCAATATCGTTTTATTTTGTAATTTATCATTACAGTTACAGTGATACGACGTATAAGCGATTCGGGTTAGAGCGCCCTGCATTAATTGCGTTTACCATTTGCGGGATCCAGCACATGACGAACGCGATACACAGCAAAAACATTAGCCAACCGAACGCCCTCTCTTCTCGGGTGGCTGTGTTGCACATCAACGACGACCCTCGACTAGTTCGTCTCATCAACACGCTCTGTTTGCTGTGTTGACCGTCCTTCATGCAAAGCGTTTTGATCACGGCCAGATTTGTGTAGACTATCACCAAGCAGAGACCTACACCTGCGGCAAAACACAATAGTTAATTGCAATTATTATGTTTTGTTTATTATAAACGCCAGCCATAACCGTCGTTGCAGGCTATTATTTTTTGACACGCGGCTAATTTTATTGAAATAACAACTACATAGTTAGGTATCGAAAATACGCGAACAATATATTCAGGGCTCGCATTCACCCTTCAAAACCTACAAAAATGTTCTTACGAAAATGCGTTTGTCACATAAAAGAAACCAAAAAATAATGCGCGAGAACGCGTGTATTTTTGATCGGGAATCATAAAAATCGGTATTTTAGGTACCTACCCGGCCGATTTGGAAGATCTTAAAATGTTTTTTATCCGTTTATATTTTGTTTATTTAGGCGATTACAACGGTACCTACACAAAAACGAATACCGATTAAAAAAAAAAAAAATAAATAAATAAAATCTATTTATTTTTTGTTAAAATTTATGCTTGATTGATGTTTGGAAAAATATTGATTCTTGACTTTGATCCAGAAAAGATTAAAATTGTTGTTTAAAATTCATATTTTTATGTGATTTACTATAAACTTACAATTTTGAAATTAAGTTTTTAGTAATTTAAAAGGCTATAAGTGTGTGTGTCAGATTTTTTTGATCTCGCTTGAAAATAGTTCGATAGTCGAAAATACGGAAAAATATTACAAAAACGCATTTGAAATGAGGAAATCAGAGTTGGTAATTCAAATTTCTGTGCTAATCACGTCACATTATGTTAAAAAAGCATTGATAAAACAAATTCAAGTAGGTAGACATTAAAACCTGGGCCTTATAGATTAATTTAATATTATTGTGTATAGGAATTTACAAGGCAATGTTAACGGAATAAATCAACAAAATAAACAGTTAAAATTTATTTTTGGTTCTTATAATTAAAAAACAAAAAAATTATTGCACGTTTTGCTGACTAGAAAATTTATAGCGTTATAAAAATACATTTAATTCGCTTATTTATTTACTATGAATACCTACGTGTGTTTTTTTTAAATGACTTTTACATCAAGTGGACTGTATAGTATTTTACTTTATAGTTATCGACTTTCTAACTTGTAGGTACATGACAATTATTAAATACACAAAATAGTAAATACAAATTATAAAAAATTATACCTTCATGCGTGATAATTGATGATTTAATAAATGCCTAGAATCTAGATTAGGCTGTAATATAAGTATCTGATTACTATTAGTACATATTATCAGCCAAATCAGTCAATAACAGCACAACAATTTAGATGTCTATTTTAAAGTTTAAGCGATAAAAAACAAAAATTAAAATCATTTTTGCGTTTTATAATACATTATAGATTAGTTATAACGCATACGGACTGTTGATTTATTAGATAGTTAAACTGACAACAACGCGGAGCGAGTTAACGTCATTTCGACATTGATAAGTCAGAGTACTACAGTAAAAATTACTAGGTATTTGACTCACGTTTTTTTATGATAAGACAAAGAGTCATTTTATTTTTCAGAATTCATTATTGTTTAGCAATAATGCGTGTATTTTTTTAAAACGTCTTGGTATATTTTTACAAAGTCCATATTTACCGAATAACTTGCGAGTTGTGACTGTGCTGTCTACTGTTGTTATTGACTGAGTTGTCTACTGCTTCAAAAATCACATTTTGAAATAGTTACTAAGCGCATTCGCGCATGAATTTTTAGGAATTTTAAACCGTATAGTCGGAACGATGGCTTATAAATTAAAATAGTATTGCAGAGTTATCTAGTTAGACGTTTCTAGGCGAGAAAGGATATAATAATAATAATAATAATAATAATTAATACTATTATAATATACGCAGAAGAATGCTCAGGGGCGGATTGGTGATTTTTTTCTACCCGAGAAATATGAATCAAAGTGGCCCAACATTTTAGTAAATGCGATTTACAGAAGGAGACATATAGTAGAATAACTCTTGTATAAATTAAAATTCATCTGTTATTATTTATCAGGGGTATTTATCGAGTTTTCTCAGTGGCACCCAGTATTCTACTTGTAGAAAATAAATAAAATAAATAAATAAATTATATAACCAT
Organism: Hormaphis cornu; assembly: GCA_017140985.1. Classification (NCBI taxonomy): domain Eukaryota; kingdom Metazoa; phylum Arthropoda; class Insecta; order Hemiptera; family Hormaphididae; genus Hormaphis; species Hormaphis cornu. The sequence continues at coordinate 34,422,958 of CM029360.1, forward strand.
TAAAGATGAGTTTTTACAAACAAAAATATTTGGCATGAATTCAATTTAGCTCGCAAGCAATTTTCAAATTTTTTTGAATTTATAAAACGTCGGTTTTTCATATAATTGTTTAATTTTACGACACTTAAAAAAATTCCTAAAATTACCTAACGACTTCCGTGGTGCGGAGGTAAGGTGAAAAACTACTAAAATCATATTTATATGATTAAATTATCGAAAAATCTCATTTTTAAGAATTTTTTTATTTTACGTACGAGTTTTTTTTTTAGTTATCTTCGTAAAACGTATTATATTAAGTGGGGGCGTATAATCGGAGTACTTTCCGATATGTCAATCCACCCCTGAGAACGCAAGGCCGGACATTAACTCGTTAAAAGTTAAAAAGTTTAACTAACTTATTTTTATGTTCAACTTTTAACTTGATAAGTTAATAATGTTTGAATTAAAGGTGTTAACTTTAAGTTAATCAGTAAGAATTTTTAAAACTATTTTTTTTTAAAAATAAGTATTTGTTCGTAGAAAATTTCAAAAGATAATACGAAAAAATTTTTTCAAATGTGAGGAAATGCCTAGGTAAAAAACCACGTGAATTAATAATAACATGAATAGCATTATCTTTATTTTAGGTTTAGTTTTTTTTTTTTTTTGTTAGTTAACCTTGAGTTTAATAAGATTTAAAAAATGATAAGAATAAACTTTGAATTTGACTTAACTTTTTGTTTTTTTTTTTTTCAATTAACATAACAAGTTAAAGAAAGTTGTTAACTGGCCCAGCCTTGTGAGAATTCACTATGCAGCCGCTGTACTTACCATAGAAAGTGTATAAATATGCGTAGAGCACGTCCAACGGTTTTTTGGCGTCGCGGTAACGTTCACATTTTGAATTTTTCTCGTCCCAGTACAAGCCGACCCCGAAGAACGGGGCGCACACCAAGCACAACACTAATAACCAAAGGATGATCAACATTCGTTTAAGCAGGCGAAGGCTAATGTGCTGAAAGAAAATCAGATTATAAGACAACTACTTAGGTATTATAATAGGTAAAAACAAACAAAAATCACTATTTAGTATTAATGCATTCAAGGGTTTGCTCAGGATTTTCATATGGGATTTTCTATCTGTGTTTTGTTTGATCCCATTTTCAAGTGATGTTTTGAATTAATTGTATAACTTTAAAATTTTCAAAAATTTCCAATTTTTTTTTCAGTTTTAATTTGATTGAAAATTTAACTTTTCTCAAAAAGTTTCAAAACTTTAATACAAGTTTGGCAACATGTAAATACATATAGGTATATGGGGTAATGTTTTAACCGTAAGTCGCTCGTTAATTATTTGTGCCTACGTTTTTTCTGGAATAGGTGACGGTCCAAAAAAATACTATTAAATAATCTCAGTGTTCAAAACCGAAATTGGAATATTGAATACATAAAATAAAAAACCCAGAATGGTTAAAATCGTTTTAACATGATGTCTTGTTCTTCGCCATTCTTCCAACCATTTGGGGTCGGCCACCTTTGTCCTAAAACTCAACTTGTCGCCTTCATTCGCATCCCCAACACAGAAACTTATACGGCGTTGATTGTTTAGATTGCGATTATCTGAGTCAGCAAGACTGTGCCCCTTTGTCATTGATGACCACCACATGAATCATTGAAAATATAATTGTTTGAAAAATATGGGCTGTATCTAAAAACCTATGAGTATTTGATAGGTATATATGTAGTATATATAATTGAGGATACTCAATATTGTTTTCAAATATTTATAAATAGTATAGTAAAATTAAAACTAATTTTCCAATGAAAGTGCCAATAGCAATAATATATTATTTATGAGTAAAATTTGTTGGCGCGTATTCTTGTCGGATTTTTTTTTGCTTTGCAACGCGTTATCGATAGTATATTTTAAATCGTCGAGTGACGTTGAATCGCGGAAAAAAAAAGTAAAACTGACCGCTTTAGTTATGGATAAAACATGTTTAAAAATGTAAAAGTTTGATAAAAACGTCTACGTATTTTTTTTTTTAAATCTCATGAACTGATTGCTACTGAAGTTTGTCTTTGTACCATGTTGTATACCTATGTACAGTTGTGCAAAAGATTGTAATTCAAATTCTGGGAAACATTTTTGAAAACAAATCATCAGCTGGATTGGTTACACTATATTTCGAGTTTATGTAGTTTCCGGTTGGGTTTTGGTTCAAAATATTTGAAAAGTTTCGGTTTTGGAATAGGTTCTTTTATATTTTAATATTTAATATATATATTTAATATTCTTTTATAATATTATGTTAACTCACTTGAAATCGTTCATACTATAAAGTTATTTTGTAGGTTCCGGTAAGATTTTGTTTCTAATTTTGTTTCAAAGTAATATGTTCCGATTATGGTTCCGGCTGCCAATATTTACAAGGTTCCGTAATAGGTTATTTTTGTCACGGATCTAATCCCTGGTATAACTTATTGTTGAGGTTCAATAAACGGTTTTTGATTTTTAAATTTTAAAATACATTTTCTGCACATACAACTAGTTGATAGTTCTTTTTTAAAAAAAAATTCTACATGTAACGAATGTCACCAAAAAGAGCTGAATGTTCCAAAATGCGTGTTGTGGTTTGTAGTTTTGCTCACGAAAGTAGTGAAAATTTGTAAAAAATATTCATCGCAAGTCGTTCCCCTCCGGGTCCGCTGTTTGAACATTTGTATAACAGTTGGATATAAAATCATACTACCTATGACTATAATTGTACTAGTATATGGTACAAAGAATACGATGAATTTAAAATAGATAAACATACTGGCCACTGGGTGTTCTAGAAAATTATTGGCAACATTACGGGCAAAAGGAGCTCATTGACACTGCAGTGTCGAGTAAAAAATAACAATAGTATATTCAATTACAAATAAAAATAAATATATTGATAATAATAAAATATATTATAGTTTTGACATAAAAGTTTTTTTAAGTATTTTAGTGCAATTTTTTTTTTTTTTAGTGAAGTATATGGTATTCTTGCCATAATTTTAGACGTCTAAATTGCGTCAATTCATTGGTCATACGTAGTGCTTGCCTTTGTTTATTATGGTTACATCTTCAAAATAATATTTCATTTTGAAAATTGTTTAATATAATAAGTTTCAATTTAATCTTAATTTATTTTAAGTTAATTATTTTGTTTCGATTACTTCTGATTTAGAGATTCAATGGTGTAAACAAAGGTTTATAAAATTATATTAATAATATTTTTTCGTCGGTGCTATATCTGTAGTTAATAATTAATATTCTGTTTTGATTTTTTTTTGGTATTTTTAATACTCCTATGGACAATACTATAGAGAAATTTGAAAATTTCCTTGACAACGTTTACACTGACGGGAAATTCATTATTATCTAGTTATTTACTATAGATTATTAGATTATAAACTCTTGTTTAAAACAAATAATTGTTACTCAATATTTGACGCCGATATTATAGTATAGGAAGGGTCAAAAATATAAATTAAAGGGTGCTAATATATAATAATAATAATAGTGTGGGTCAAAATGTAAAAAGAAAAAAAACACTCACAGGGAAAATTCTGCAGGGACTTTTTAAACACAAGGGTGATTGATCTTAAACGCTCTCGACTACTCAAAAACGGCTTTATGATTGCGGTACTTATTAATTAATTTTTTTTTTTACACTAACGTTAATTAATGTGTATTCATCGCGTTTTTTTAATGCTCAAGTTAAATATCAGTTTATCAATCACAAGCTAACAAAATATTCAAGTTAAGTATGTAAAATTAAGTTCTTCATACACATTACAATAATAATTGTAAAATTTGTAAACTAATACAATCATGTTTCAAATTGATGTTTAAACGCAAGTCTTTACGCTCGGCAAAGTTTTGCGATCCGCATGGATTTTTGTGTTTACTCTTTACGAATCTTGGTGAAATCCCGATATTAAGCTGTCCCTCATATTTAACAATTCATTTGAAGAATTATTTTATCTTATTTGGAATGTTCTTTTTAGCCATCCTTGAAGATTGCTCTGTACACGTATAGGTATATTATCGTGTCGTGGGTGCACGGTATGTGCAAATTACTATTTCAGCCAGGTCACACATATGGTTACACCCCGTGAATATAAAACATGTGCAAAAATAATAATGTGACATAGGTTTTAATTAATATAATACACACATTAATAATTTGTGTACACGCCACTGTTGTTTAATTTGCTGTTTAGTCTGTAGGATAAACACAATTATACGTTCAGGGGTAGGCAGAATTTCAATCGCGTTTGTTTGAGACGCACGTTTCGTATCGTTTCACCTAGTCGGTATTTCTTAATTGTCGTGGAATTTAATCTTAATTAAGTATATATGTATATTCAAAGCATGCATATAGGTATACAAAATACAAAACAAAAATTTTAAACGTATTTCGTATTTGCGAATGCAACTTCGTAAAAACATATGTTATTCTGACTTTTCATGCACATACATATAACAATGCATAGTTGAATTTGTAAAACTGTAATATAATCCTTTTTTTTTTTTTTGTACTTTGACTATAATTTAAGATTTTTATTGAAATTTTACCAGGGGAATCGATATGATATTATAGTCTTGATGTAGTGGTGGGGGGGAGGGGGATCAAACTGTAGAAAAATAGATCAAAATAATTGTATTTGAGTGACAAAAACAACACATTTGTAAAATACTCAACTTTATTATATGTGAGTGAAATATACGACAAAACTAATTTAAACAATTAGGTAAAATAATTAATGTTTTGATGTCACAATAAAATGGGAAACTGCACAGAGCACAATGCATGAAATTAAAGGAAAAATAGCATACGTTATTTTTTAAAGTACAATTTTTTTTTTATTCTGACCTTTTAGACCAAACAACCAAACAAATGTCTATTATTTCTAAAAAAATACTTTCAACAAAAAATCTTGATATACATACATTTTTCAAACGAATTAAAAGTCTGTTTTGTTTTTCAACAACGAGTCTGAAGTTAATTCTTTCTCATAAATAAAATCAATTAGAAAGTACGTAATTTATTTTGTATTAAATAGGTATAATTGTTAAAATCTTAGAAGAATGATGGCTGGTACTATTTTTCCATTGGAAAATTTTTCTATTTGATTGCACATGTTATTGGATACCTTAGCTGGTGATTTTTTTACATTTTCTGAAGTGGTAATGTAAGTCGGCATAGCTTGTCACTGTGTCATGTAGTTGTAAAAAAATATTTAGTAATTGCTGCTGACCAAAATAAAAAAGGAGAAACAAATAACTTAAACTCTCTAATTTTGGTAATACTTTAAAAGGAACATTTTACAATTTTTGACGGTGACTTGCAGGTAATAATATTTTCATTTGGTGACTTTTGCTCTAAGAGATTGGAAGCGTTGATTTTTTTCTCCATCTATCACACCAAAATTACACATAGGATATATTTTAGACGATTTTTATTTCCAACGTAGATACCAATAAGATCTATTGATACGATATAAGGATTCTGAAAACTGATTTGAAATCATTACAACGTCTTTTTATTTTGATCGACTTCCTCCTAATTTTATATAGTTTTTCAAACATAAAAATTTGAATTTTTGTTAAATTCTATTTGAAAATAATTAAGGTATAAAATTGAAAATGTGGGAACGATGATTGAGTGTAAACGTCGCATGACGAATTCAAATCGTCAATATAATCCTCAGCGCATCACCAGATCATTACTGTTACGTTGTAAATAAAAACCGTTCCTGAAATTTGCGTGAGACAGATTGAGTGAAAAAAATCGACGTTTCCGATCTCCTGTCAAAAGGAGGCGTCATATAACGAGTTAAAATGAGTATTTGAGTCCTTAAGACGTACTTAAGATAATCAATATTTATTTAAGCTCAAATAATGCAGATTTCGGAACAAATCGTACAAGTACTTTTTTTTTTTCAGTGTTAATAATCGAGGCTTTTGATAAGACGCGTATACCTTGGAACTTTTACAAGCAATGAGTGTAAAAAAGAGTCTTAAACAAGATGATTTCACTTGAAAATAAATGATTAAAATATAACATTTGTAAACACTCTACCTATCATGTGTTTGTACTGTATTAGAACGTTTGCGTATGTCAGTGATGTTGTGTTGGCGAATTTCATTACAACAGGTCCGCATATTATTAGGTGTTGGTACGTCGTGACGAATTCGTTATTTGGCTCCTTCTTCCTACATCATTTGACGATCGGAAACGAAATTGTTCCCGTTGTGGGTATGGTATACTTAACAATAAAATATAATAATTATAAGTGCATTATGCGTATTTAAAAACAATATTAACTAATATGTTTTCTCATAGTATCACGACCTTCGAAATCATTAATCTGCCAGTATTTGTGTAGTCGCAAACAGAATATTATATTAATAAATACAATATTTTACCACAGACACGCGTATAATAAAACAATATGACAACAGTTTTATAATATCCCCGTGTGGCATTGTTGTGTTGTTTTTCGTTCCGGTTTGAGGGTAATCCGAACGAAATAAACTATAATTGATACTGTAGATATTTATTATTTGACTTCTTAGCAAAATACCGGAATTTCGTTATTATTTTTGTTACTATCGTTCATTTCTTTTTCACGTTTTTGTGTAATTATTAGGCTGTTTCTGACTTAGGTGTAGCAAAAATGTGTACCGAAAATGCTGAGCTCATTTCATTTGTCGACATATTTTACATATTTTGATTTTTCTGTTTATTTTTCACCCAGTTTAGTTCAGTCTATGATAAGAATGTTTTTTTTTTTAATCTATGACCACGTGAATGAGTAAGTTTTTTGCTTTCAATGGATCACTATGAGTGTGATGGAATCAATCTACATAGTTATTTCAACTGATATTAAAAATACAAGATTATGTAACTCGCATTCGAAACACGATTCTGAACGAAATTTAGTATGCAGTACAACCGCGAACAACGTAATTAAATATAGAAAATACATATCCTATATACGTAGGCGAATCAGCTGGTTAGAATAAATATTCATATATTAAAATAGTAATTTTACGCTTAAATATTTGTCGAGTACAGTACTTACAATCATTTGGACATCGTTGCTCTAAAGGCTAAAATAACAGATACTAAATATTCTGACCAGCACAAACGTTTTTGTCTTCTCGCTAGATCTTCTCAACTTTATTATTACATTCGAGTATGCGAAGGTTGACCCTTCAATAATATTTTTGAGCAAATGCGATTAATGATTCAAAAACATTGGTTTATAAGCATAATAACAAATTATTGAGTAGTAATGGTTCCTATATGTTCGTAGTTAAAACATAATTAATCCCGAACATATGTTCAGTTTTAATCGAAATGCGATTCGTTATTCCCCCCTGTTGGTCAGCCTTTTATTATTTAAATGCTTCAATCACATTTCGCCCCAAAAATATTATTGTAACACAGTAAATTCAAAATAAAAAAACATTTGTACTATACTCACTTACCTAAAAAAATACGAAATCGTTTTTAAAAACAATAAAACTCTCTATTATATCTCACGGTTTTCCAGTAGAACGATTCTCTTTCCGAATCAAATAAATATTGCACACTTCTGTCGTAAAATCGAAATTGTGTAAAAAATAAAAAAACGCGACGAGACAAGACATAAAATTATTGTTCTTACGTTGTTTCGTATTTTTTAGTCGATTGCTGTGTGTTAAATCGGTATCTGTTTTTCCACACTCGTAGTCCACATATAATGTTATCAACAAATATATTACTATCGATCAAAGGTCACGGACTTGTGCGCACAACTTATGTATCATCGGGACGTGTGACACTTTTGTTTTTATATTTTAGTTTTTTAATTTAGCGATTGCCGTTCGTCACAATGTCTTTAATTGATCCCCCGCCGATAACACGCGTTCGAGAAAAATCCAATAATTAAATGACACACGATGAAACGCACAAAATTACGTAGGTGTAATAATAACAGTCGCAATAAAAATATAACGTCATCTCCGCGATTACCGATAAAACTATCGTAAAAAATGGTGTATTAATATTAACAAAACAATCAAAACATCAACACAATAATTATGTAATGAAATAATAATAATATTGCGGACCGTCGCAGTATTATCTTAAGACTATATAATAGCGTTCTACTACGTCTATATATTATATTTAATTTTAAGTGTATTGTAGTACAATAAATATCATAGGAAGTATAAAAAACCTTTGTACGTGTCATGAATTTAACTTAAAATTTTTTTTTTAGGGCTATAAGAATATTGTTTATCGTGAATATGATATATGTTTAGTAATTATAATTATGTTTTTGAACAAACGGTAAAACAAAATTGAAAATTTATAATGTACGAGTTTATTTTTGCATTATGTTTGCTTTCAAGTTATAAGTATAGTGAAATACAACCACATAATCCCGCATGAATTCCAGGTGTTCGCAAGTTACGGTACCATTTTTTTGTGTTAGGTATCCGTTTTCACTCTCGAGTTATTCCCCCCTAACCAGCAAAAAATAAGATAAATAAATCAAAAAATAACAAGTTTTAGATTCGTTTTAGCCCGTCGACAGAGTGTTTTTCGACAAATTGCAGTTAGTGTGAGGAAAAATAATTGGTGTCCTATAAGAACAAACTCGTAGAATATTTTTTATTTTTTTAATAACGACCAGTGAACTTACTTTTCTGTCAACTGTAACGGGATAAGTACCATAATGTTACTTAATAACAAAGTCGGTGTAAAAAGACCAAAAAAAAAAAAAACGTACGACATCCTAGTATAAATGATATATTTAATAATTATCGGGCGAAAACAATTAATTCGATATTTTTGTGGTACTTATATTTTATATTTTACTATTGGATTACGGTGATTGGAAGCTTATATTATGTTTTTTCTGCGTATCACACGCAAAAAACAGAAATATTAATGGTTTTTATTTTGAAAAAGTGATAGAGTAAATTTTCATCCTCGACTTTCATTAGTAATAGATTTGTACAAAAAAAAAAAAAAAATAAAAGAACGTCGATACAACTTTCCAGACGAACACGCTCATAAAAAGGCCATTTCTACATAAAAATTGTTTTTGTAGTTTGAAAAAATAATTAATTTTTAATTTCTATATCTGTTTTACACCGTTGTTTTACATTTACACATAAAGTATATACCTATTTTATGACATTAAAATTGATATTCCACTATTGTCAATAAACCAAACTCATAAGAAAACATTTTACTCATGTATTTTTTGTGTGTACACATTGATAAGTCACGTGTTTTGATTATATTAGATATTTGGTTTGATATTTTTCATACGTTTTAACACGGAATTCTTTTTGCTTTTTCTAGGCGCATCATATACCGTAATTTCAATTTTGATTATGACTAGTGGTCGGATTTTTATGATCATACATATTTGCTTCTAGTTTATGAGGTTAAATGGAGGTTAAATATCTTAATGGTTCATGAAGAACAGAATTCAGAGAAAAAAAGTTTATTTTGCATAAAAAGCACGTTTTAGGGGTAAGAGAATATTCAATACGTTAGAGAATATTTGAGAAAAATAAACAAAATATATACATAACTTATTAATAGTATATTTTGCATTTTTGAGGACATAAAATATCATATTTCTGATATTTTAAAAGAATATCGAGAGAATATATTGCCAATTTTTAACGACATAAAAACATCATATTTTAAGGATTTTAAGAGAATATAAATCCGACCTCTAATTATGACGTATTACGGGTAAATTTCCCCAGAGAAAATTCTTTAACATATCCATTGCTGTGTATGATAATACTGTACATGTATAATACGAGTACATTTCATGCATATTTTACTGTGCGACGATTCAAAAGAAAATGAATGTTCTAATAGTAAAAATTATTTAATATAAAATCATTTAAAAAAAAAAAAAAAAAATCGTCTGCGTGCTAAGTAGGTAATAGAAATTTCAAATATTGACTTTTTTTATCTGATCGCGATTACCAATTGACATTACTATGTGAAACTAAATACTCTATTGCCACAAAACTATTTTATTACAAGTCCCACGTAGATGCATATTGATACTATAACTGTTTAACATACAATGTGTTCAAAAAGTTAAAACAAGTATCATAATATTATGACGTACGTCGTATTGTACTGTATTAACTACATTTAAATTTTAGCGAAAGTATAATTTTCAAAACGCGCACCTAAGTAAGTACATCATAATATAATTACTAAAATATGGCATTTACACTTTAACCACAAGTTGGTAACCCACGCTGTTGTGTACCTACTGTTTTGGAGAAAATGGTTAAACGATAAAACACTTGCAATCAACATTTGATAATCTCTCGTTTGAATGCAATAAATCTGTAATAATCAGATGGCAGTGAACCAACTATAAATATAAAGTTCAAAGCACCACAATCTGTATGAATTTGCGTGACGCAATATCTATCTACGTTGCAATTTTCACGTTAATCGTGAGAGAACAGTAATCAGCAAAGCTGATTAACAAATTCAAACATTTGTGTACGACTTAAACAAGTTGATTTTGGTACACCAATACTGCTGATTGATTTTCAACTCTTCGACTCATCACGCTTATCAATGATAATTATTAAGGTTCAAATTATAATTTGAAACTTTAAATGAGAAAAACTGCGAAAGGTTCAGGTCCGTATTTTGTATTGTACCTAAAAATTATACTTTTTTTTCAACAAGTTCCAAAAGGTAGGTGTACCTATACTACCGGTCTGTTCTGATTTCTAAACTATAGATCAAAAACTGTGAAAAGATCATAAAATAAGTACACCCAATACGTTTTTGGTCGTGATTGTCGAAAAAAATTTAATTCATATCTTATAAAATCAATACCACTATCAGATCCAGAAATATAAACTTCATTATTATTTTAGTAGTAATAATGTTTAACGTACTTACTGTTGAATCAGTAACGATACAAACGACAAGACAACAATCGCGTACCTAATTAATATATGTCAAGATTTTTTTTTTTGCGAAACAATTAAATTTTATACTATGGTCGAACCTGTAACGAAGAATGTGTAAAATGTATAAAGATATTTTATTATTTTGTGAACAATACTGTAAAAAATGCAGTCTATGCGGCAAAATAGAAAATTCGCTGTGCAGGTATAATATCGTCCCATTATATGTTTTTTTTGCTTTTTCTTTACGTTTCTTAGGTTTTTAATAAAACACTTTCACGCAACACTTTTATAGTGGTCGACTTTAGATTTTTTTATCATATTTTTTCTATATTCCGATTTCTAAGGGTAGGTTTTCAGTCACAGTGTTTTATAAAAACTATACATACGTTTGCTCTCCATCGGAATGTTACAATAACGAAAATTCAGAAAGACGACTCGAGCTTAAAATGGCGTTTTCGTTCAATTTTAAATCCTCTTCTGACTATAATACCATCCCAACCAATGTCACACCGGCTTGTGGGTTTTCTACCACACGCATTCCCGAGCATCGCTCGTTATTCGTATACTTTATACTATACCATACGAATGGCGGTCTACTGGTTGTTTTTGTTGTTGTCGTCGAGGTAACGATACATCGGTTGTTTGGCGTTGCGTATTATTAATATTCTAGCACGCAGACGTTTGCGAATTCTTACTCACGTAACTCTTCCGAAAGGAACGACAGTATTATATTAAATAAAAAAATTAAAATACATACGATGAAACGACATGCAAACCATTTAATGTGCGCAGATTCAAAAACGCACGACGAATACAGAACACGATAATTGTAATAGTAAAAATAAAATATTTTTAATAATAATAATAATAATAATAATATGGTGTTGCCGAGCATGTCAAACACAGTTTAGTTATGTACAACCAATAACGATAAGGATTCGCGGCGTCGTTGAGAGCTCAAATAACCGGGAGTTATTAAAAAGTAATTATAAATATTCGAGCTTTATACCGTTTTGACACCTACGTTGAAATTGTATGTTTTTAACGTTCACAAAAAACAAAAATAAATTAACGAAAATACGTATTAATCTATTGAACGTATTATTGTACTTCTCAATTTAGAATTTTTCGCCTTTGAAATTTAATACGCGAAATTTACCCGCGTATTTTTTGTTTACGTCGCATCAACGATTGACATTAATGAAAAAAATGTAAAGTGACACCGCAGTTGGCTATATGTGTTAGTAACTGATGGGGCGGGTCACTGCAGCTGTTTGCAAGGTGTAGTTTAATGCGTTCATAACAAATTCGCAAAATCACTGGATACCTAAAAATTACGATTCAAAGTGACCTAAACGAGTTAAAAATTACAAATGTTAGCTATTCCAACGGGCAAAATGTTCTGGTACCTATTTCTATAATGTACGAGTGAATATAACGATAAATTTAAAGAATTATCGGTGGAGTTGGCCAATAACGTAGTATATGTTTCTATAGAAAAATTAATACGGTGAAAATACGTCTATAAACGGAAAAAATAATTTTTGAAATTTTTACTAGAAGTACCTACATAAGAAAATATAGTGTTTGGATCGAGTTTCAAGACACTAATCTCAAAATTAATGGTCTTACGAAACAATAGCTGCGAGTTTTATAATGCTCTGTAAATTGGTCAAGAATTGTCAAGATCAATTACCTACGAACTTATGCATAAAACGCGGTGCTGTATGATGTTTGAAAAAGTTGGAACAACTATGGAAATTTTAACTTTTTGTTTTTGAATCAAAACTCTACAAATAAACGTCACTTAAAAAAATAGTTTCAATCAAAAGACCATTCAGGTTCAAATGTCCAATTACCTAATATTATTGATATCTTAGGTAAAGATTTGGGATCGGTCAATTTTCAAACACCCAAAAATGTGTTTTATTCAGAAAAACCCAATCACTGTAAAATATCAACGCTCAGAATCTGAAAAGAAAAACGAGCCGTGCGTGGATTAGGTCACTGTTTTGGTCGTTGGAAAGTATAGTATCAAGTTTTTGACATTAAATAATGATTTAAAGAGAGCTCAGTCAGTCAAATATTCTAAAATAATGACATAAAATTCTTTGACTTCCTGTACATATTAAATTAAAAATTTTTCGATGTAATCGATTGAAATGTTTATGATTTTTACATACGTTTTGTATACTGACTTTTTTGCATCATTATTTGATATTTGTTTAAACTTTTTTTCTGTTTCACATATTATTAGAGTAAATCAAATTCAAATGTTTATATTTTATCTTCAGAAACATTGATTCACCCAAAAAATTATTAACAGCTATACTCAACACCACGCTGCTCGTAAAATTCTTTTTTAATTTTTAAAAATAACTATTGCTATTCCTGTGAATTTCTAGACTATTCAATTTTTTTTTAAAAAGTTTAAATATTTTAAGAAATATAATGTTAATTTAAATTGTATTTTGTTGAAAAGTCAAATACCTTTTTTGGTTTACAAATCCATGACATGATATTTTTAAATTTAAATGTTCTTGATGACGTTCAATTCAATCATATTATTATTTCGATACGGTATATATTATTAAATAAAAACATTTCAATGATGTGTTTGTTGATCCAATGTTATTTATTTCATCTTACTCATTATTTCACTTAATATTTACTTAGTTTGGATATTGAAATATTCAACTACCTATCTATATTAGTATATATAGGTACTATATATACTTATACCTATATTAGGTCTGTGTTTACTCAACAGACCAAATTAAATTAGTAGCAAATGCATGTTATCGCTGTTATTTATCTAAAACTAAAAACCTAGTTACCTGTCACGTCATTAATTTGTAGGTCATAATAACTCATTATATATCTATTTAATATCGCAATTGATTTGGCACTTGTAAATGAATAACAAAAAAAGCAAAAAATATTAAGACTGGTAGGACTGGTGTCTATCTCGTATTAGACATGCACAATCATTTATCTTTTATGTAATAATTAAATCTAATATTATAACATGTACACAATTAAAGAGACTGCCATTGAAACATATACTCATAACGTCATTATGATTTAATAATTAATATTTGATAGGTAGGTACTTACGTACCAATTTAAGCCAAATTTATGCGTATTCGTAGATAATGCACATATAAACAATTTTTTTATGAAAAAGATGATGTTTTAAAGTGCATGAAATAAAACAATAAGTGCGTCTAGAAATTCGTTTGCAAACAAAATGTATTTTTATATTGAAAATAAAAACGCTTTACTATATAGACTATATAGATTATAGAGTATAGAATATAGACCATATAATGGCGAACAAAATTGTTATTTTATTTTACGGTACTTATTTGAACGATTTATGACCAAATCGACTAATATTTACACACTTTAAAACGAAAACTATCCTAACAAAAGTGTACTTGAAGTCAGTTTGCATTGGTGTAACGACGGCAATTATTCATACAATTGTGTAACTTATACATTTGAGAATTGAACCGATTTATACGTACAGACCGACAGATTTGATTTGCACTTTTTCAAGGTAGCAAATTGGATCACTTAAAAAATTGCAATTTCTGTTACGAGAGATACCTATTTAATTATTTTTGTAGCTCTGGGAAAAACATTAATTGAACACGGCGTAATCTGTAGATAAAAATTTGCTTTTACGTTGTTCTAAAAAAAAAAAAAAAAAACTGATGTAATAATTTGTATTTGTTACAATTTAGGATCTGAGATAACCAAAGTTTTTACTACCCAACGTAATAATATAATATATGTTTTTTTCCACACAAAATTCCATAACGCAAATAATAAAAATAATAATAATACAGCAAACGAATAAACGAAAAGCTATAACTATCGAGGAAAAAACTTACAATAATCAGCTGACCTTAAGCCATTTAGGCCGTTGCGTATATTATAATGTGTTGTACGGTGTTTTATCAAATTACAAACGCACAAAATTTTAAATGTAATTAGGTACGCGCCACAGTTTTTACTTATGTGTAGGTGAAATAATATTTATTAATACAAAATTATATAGTTTTAAATTATAATTCTACAGTAATGATATTTGATTAACAATTGTATTTTAATAACTTTGAATTTTTTTAAATAATGTTTTCGTGATGTGTATTTTATAAATGGTTTGAATTATTTAAAAATTATAATTTCATAAAATGCATTTTAATAACGTCGAATTTCAAAAATATTTTATTTTCATCATGTTACGTGTTTTTTGTGAGATTTTGGCTTGGGATATTTTGCCTTTGAGATATTTCGTCGGGAATATTTTTATTGCCATGTACAAAGTATGAATATTTTGCAATTAAAACAAGAAAAACTAGATTTGATTGATCAATAACAGGTGACTTCATTTGGACAGTCTGAATCAAAAAATTATAAATAACTAAATTATAACAATTGTACATAGAGTAATCATCTTATCGTTATTCGTTATAGATTATTGAAATGTTATGAATTAAAATTTAAAAATAATAACTGACAACTTGATAGTTGGTAATTTATTAAATTTATTTTTACCTTCTGAATTAATAGTTTACAAATGTTTTATTTGCTTATATTTTGTTTGCGAAATTAATCATACTAAATTTATGATTTAGTGTTTCAGTTAGCTTCTCTTCCGCCATTTGAGAGATTTAAAATGTGTCACTTACAGTGTTATAAAAAGTTCGTATAGTAAGAAAATAATATTTTGTTAATGATTTTATTGCTATGGATAAATTATAAATGTAACTATTTTTAGTAATTCTACGTGCAACATTGGCACGGACAAATGGTTCATTGAACTTTTTTTAAATGTTGTAGGAAACAAAAATGTAAAGCCTAATATTATTACAAATTGATAATAAACATGGCTATTACACCGAGGAATTTTTTTTTTAGTTATGTTTATAGTTATTAGTTTTTAGTTATAGTTGTTTTTTAGTGGGAGAGAAATGAACTGAAACTTAAATAGTTTTGTTTTAAATCATTTTATTTTATGAATCAATTACAGTGTGACTGAATTAAATCAAACAAATTTGAACTAATTAAATCAATATAGTAAGCACGAATTTTTGACGTAACACCGAACAGACATAGTAAAACGTATTTGATGTTAAAATAATTGTATTGTATCTATTTTCTTTTTTACGTATACAGAAATACATGTAACGAGAGCCATAATTAACTATTAAAATGTCAAGGTTTCTACTATTGAATGGAAAGGATACTGAGCCATAATTCGAGAATACGTATATGGTAAGCTGTAATTTGTTTACAAAATAAAAATGCCGGAACTAATTCCTTGTGTATCGTCTGAAGAATCAGTAGTCAAACTTCGAATAAACTTCAAATTAAACAAAAACAATTTTAAATGTCTTAGTTTTTGATTCTATAGATGGTACTTTAAATGGTTTTGTTTTTATTCTGCACAAAGGTGAGCACGTTGTTTTTCAAGGTGAATTATAATTTACGTCCTAAAAAGGTTTAAGATACTTTTTTTAATTTAAATTTTTCAGAAAAAAGGTGTCTTACTTCGGAAAAACGTACCTATACAAGTTCAAAGTTTATTATAGAGTATAGTTATCACTTAATATTTAAAATTTTTTATAAAGTATAAAATAAATTAGAATTTTTATTTTGCAGTGTACATATGCGTCACATTTTTGTTGTTTTAATTAGGTTCAAGGTAATTTTAATTTGAGAGCAACACAATGACTGAGTACGTCAAACATTCGACAAGTTATAACTTGTTATTTGTATATAAATAGTTAAAGAAGATTAACTAAAATCAAATAAAAAAATACATCAACAAAAGTATACTATCTAAGGGCAATCATTTATTATTAGATAAAAAAAAAAAGTACAAACCAAAAAAAAAAAAAGTGTTCATAGTAAAAACAAATTGCCAAGTTGATTGATGTGATAGTGAATGCAAGCTCTATGTGTTTCGATTTTTGTTCAACACGATTACAAATTATTACAGTTCACACTTCTTATTCAATTTTGGTATTAAAATGTATGTATAGTTTTGAAGAAAAAAAAAACCCATATAAAATTGAGATGTTTCTTATTTTTTTTTTAAATGTTAAATTTATCACGTGAAAATCTAGTTGATTTTTGGTCTTATAATGAATATAACACTGTGAAATAGATACCAAATTCTGCCCAGTTTTTACCCTTGAAAATGTCTGGTCATTTTAATAAGATTATTAAAATATTATAATATATTTTCACCTAGAGTGCTTAATTTAATGTAATATAGATTTAATTTTCTCTCATTTTTATACTAGTTAATCAAATATGTAACCATTTAATTAATTTATCAAACATGTAACAATTTTAATTCATTTATCCAACATTTTAATGAGTTGTTTTTCTAAAGAAAATGCATTTCGTGTGAATTACAGAACAAAGACAGCTATTCTTTGAGATCTTGCACAAAATTAGACACTTTTTGTCGGAAATATAAAAGTGTGTAACGCAATTTGGTTAAGGTTTCATTCATACAAAAATAATTACAACACGTAATGCGGAGTATGTACTTTGAAGAAATTACTGCGCATGACGTCTAATGAAATATAAATTGAAAAACATGTTGTTAAGCTTCTACTAAAGAATATAATTTAAACTAAAAATTCAAAATATTCATTAGACAACAACTTCATAAATAAACAAAGTCGAGGATTTTATAGTTTGACTCACAAATCGTTAAATTGTTTTAAAAACAGTTTCAATTTTTATTGCACGTATATTTTATCTTTTTTAACAATGTGAAAATTTTAAGAAATTTTGAAATATTTTGTTTAAGAATAGAGCTAGAAAATACATACGATTTGTAAAACATACTTAAAATAAAGTACCTACCATCTATGTACAATTTTTTCGACATAACTTTAAAAAAAAAATAAAACATAGAAAACAAATTTATAAAAATTGTATGAGTTAACGATTAATTGTTTGTAGTTGAAAAATTATGTTTATTTTATATTTTATGATACTCTGCCTATTAAAAATTATTTAATAATTTTTCGCTGAAAAGGATGTTTTTGTAATATTTTTTACTCTCGAGTAGTATTTATTGACATTTGATAGTAAATTACCTTTATTTATTATTAATATTCTGTTTCCCCTTTTTAAGTACTTTAAAAAACATAAAAGTTCCATGTTTTGATGTCATTGCCACAAAAATTAAGTTGAGTATATGTGCACAGGAAAAAAAATAAAGCAACCTGAAATTCCTATTTTGAGTCAGGTAAAACAGACTACATATATGTGATATACGCGAATTCTGCCTTCTATGATTTCAGCATAATTTTCACCTAAACGTTTAGTTTCAAGAAATAAGTTTAATGGCCCTATCAATGGCTGTAAATGATTTACTTAAATAGTGTTTTTCCGCTTCATTTGGGCATTTTCCGACTGATTTCAAAATGAGCAATTTATCCTTTTATCTCATTTTAGGGCATTCGGAGATTTAGTGGAACTTAAATAAAATAAGATTTTTTCAAAAACGTGTTAATATCATTTCATTTGAAGTAAGTAGATATTGATAATTTTATTAAACATTTTTTTTTTTTAGTTTTAATGGATTTTTTTTTTTGGTCTCGAGATTTTACCTTAGTTTTATGATATGATTTTTAAAATTAAAATTTGTTTTTTTTTCCAAGACCAATCCATTATTCATACTTCGAGACAACAAATAATTGTTTTTTATTGCACTAATTACGTCTGGACACAAAACGTTTTGGGGAGAACTGTAAGGGCGAGAGTAAGTCAGAGAAAGAGAAATATTACATATTATTTAAACGCAAAGAGAAATGAAAATTAGAGTACTATAGTGGGCGTTATTTGATTGTTTTGAGGGACACATTTATAAAATATGTGTTCCGAATGAAGTGTAAACCAAATGTGTTTTATTCTTATTTAAACAAACCGAATTTTAAAGGCTAGACATTACTCATTAAAAGTTAAAATCAAGGTAAAAAGTAAAGTTAGTTAAATTTTTTACCTTTTCTTTTTTTGTTACTTTTAATTTCTTTTTGAATTTAACGGGTCAACTTTAAGTTAGTCTGTAATAATTAAATTTTTTTTTTAGTAAAAAAAAAAAAGTATTTCATAGAAGAAAATAGGAGAAAGAATTGTTTGAAGTAAAAAGAAAATTTCATACTAAGTACAAAACCATGTGAATTAAAAGTATGAACTATAATTGTCTTTATTTTAAGTTAAGTTAATTTTTATTTGATAGCTAACTTAAATAAATTTAAAAATTGAAAAAAATGAACTTTTAGCGAGTTAAAAAAGTTGTTTTCTTGCCCAGCCTGGCGGATTATTCGGCCACACAGTTGGTAGACAAAAATGGCAGGATTCCTACCACGAGTGCATGGCAAAAATTGTACTACACCAATACCTTTTTTATAATATATTATGTGCTTGACATACTAAAAATAATATAAATTATTGTTTTGACATATTATAGGTATAATTATACTGCGCACATGGTACACAATATTGTTTTATCCACCTGCTTGCCAGCGCTGCGGATAGCATTAAGACGCACACAGAATTCGGTAATTCGTGACCGTATTCGAAATGTTTGTGATACTATATAGAAATATGCAATAAAAAATTGTACATATGTGATATTTATTATTTTACCATGCCATTAAATGTACTATATAGTTAATATATTATAATAAATTACGTATACGGTATTATACGACTAAAACTTTAATGATTCATTGATGGTATGAGACCATAACAAAAAAAAGTAGTGTTCTTAATTCGGAGAAACGCGAACTTTAAAATAATACCTGTGACAGAAGTAATAAATTTCTAAATATTTTTGAACGTTCTAAAAATTATTGAAAAATGAATAGGGTAACACGAATTTGTGTGAAATTGAACCCAATTTAATCAATTTATTATTATTATTATTATTATTGCAAGACTAAATTACTAGTGGAATTTATACAATAATAGTATTTGTGCTTCCATCAAAAAAATTTTGATTATTTATGAAAGATTGATAGAACTTCAAAGTTTGAGAATATTTTCGATTTTTGCAGTTATTGTTTCAATAAGAAACAATTAAAAAAAAAAAAAGATTTTCAAGCAAGTGTCATAAAACTTTAATCAAATCTAACATATTTTTCTGTATGTGAATGAAAAATTTTAAAAATCGATTCGAGAACTTTTGGTTTATACACGTATTTACACCGTTGTTTTTTTGTTTTTGTCATTAAATGTGTGTTGTAAGCAATTGAGATTTCCCACACATATTATTCAAACAAATAAAATTTAAACAACATAAGAATGTCAACAGTTTCTATAATTTGTATGTTATTTAGAGAATTTCTTTTGAAATTTTTATAACTTTGCAGATTTTGTTTGATAAATTGTGTACTTTTCAAGTAAATCACTCAAACCTTATAGACAAATCGAAGCAATTTTACAACTGGATAACTTGTTTAAAGGAAAAAGAAATTATAAACATCATGGTAAAATCAATACGTTCTTTACCACGTTGAGAATAAAAATAACGTTGTCATTTAGTGCATGCATTGTATTAATTTTTACGAACATAGAGTTTATTTAACTAAATAATCATCATGACAAGAAAAATAAATAAAAACAACAACAATTGGTATGCAATAATTTGTATGGTATTTTTTTTTTTAAGAACAACATTATAATATTGCTTACGAATAGTATTTAATTTAATGCAAATTTATTTAAATCACATTTTCTTTGCAGTATCTATACTTATCTTGATATTATGTTACGGGAACCTTATGTTGGTTGTTCGTACATATTTTTGTTTGTAGATGAATTTTTTTATTATCTATATGCTATGAAATTTACAGATTACCTAAGTACATGACAACAGTACAATAATAATTATATGTACATTCGTCGATTTTATTTTCATTTTTACGTTTTATTATAATCAAACTTTTGGAATACACTATACTTATATGTATTTTATGCGTGTGAATCCTGTTTCCAGATAGATTTTTTGTACTACAAACAGATGGGTAAGAGGTTAGAGTTCTACGGCGACAGTTTTGAATTTGATTTGGTAAAAGTATCTAATGGAAATTACTCAAGAACTAAAAGTTATATTAAAGATCAAATGTTTGCGCGATTTTGCTATTTGTTTCCCAATGGTTCTACGTCTTCGATACATTTTTTAATTAAGTATGAATTAATTTCAGTTCCGTTTTTAGTCGAATTCTAACACTGTGTAAATAGTTTACGCGCACCTAAATCTCATGATTTATCAATAATATCAATACGACAATTTTAATTTATAAATAATATTCATTGGACCTAATGTATCAGATAACACCGGTAAGTTAATTATGTGTAATTGAGTTCAATTGTAATTTAATATCAAAACAAAATTAGTATAGGTATCGACAGTAAAAACAATACATTTAAAAAAAACAATTAAAATACATAGTAGTTTGTTTGATGGCGATCACAGCCTCTTAATTGAACTTATCTGTAGTACGTGTTTTCACAAATGTTTAATTATTTTTAAAAAGTATTAGAAAACAAACACCGAATGTGAGTATGAATATACAAAGTTACTGATTCATTTGAAATCTAATTGTTACATTAAAATCATGCATGATTTTAATTAAACTTTTCACTAATTATTACGATGCGTTGAATCATACATTATACAGTCAACATGCATTAGTCAGAACAATATAATTATATTTAAATGCAGCAGTAGATGCTTTGTAATGACGTTTGTTAAATTATTTAAAAAAATCGTTGTTTTTTTTGTTTTAGAAATAATAGCTAAAAAAAAAAAAAACATCTAAATTTACTTCTTAATAGGTTTTTCTACGTAATGTTGTAATGAACCTAAGTTGAGTTTTATAACAATAGTTTTAAAGAATAATTTTGCGCGATGCCAACCAAGTTCTATCTTCAATATTTGACATGTGATTACTACTTATATTACTATAGAAATTCACGTTAGTTTTTCTTCACATTAAAAACCTGTCCGGTTTATCTTACTGGATTTTAAAATACTGCTAAAACTCTGGACGACTAGCATTTTTTTAAATTCACTGTCTTTTTTTGTTGAAACTGTGGCTTTTTTAAAGCCATTAAACGTTGAACATTATTGGTATCGAATTGTTCACGTATCGGCTATAAATAACGATAAACAAGTTTCCTTAGAAACAAGTACCTAGTTCCAGGAATATATTGCATCAGATTTTGCACAATTTGTTTACCACAAAGCATAGGCCGTATAATCCGTATACATGTTAACAGATGGCCAGTAAAAATTTAAAAAATGAGTAAATACAAATCGAAAGTCTGAATATACAATTAACTATACACGTTTTGCATTTTATGCGCGCATTTATTTGTTTGATTCTCGCGGCACTCCATAATTTTGAAAACATAATATATTATAGTACTCTCCCAAAGGGTACAACGTATAATTATGATGTTTCTTATTTATTTACTTTATTTCTTTCAAAAGAAAAAAATACCAACGCACATTTTATTTTCAGAGAAAATATTAATATAGGTATGATTATTATTATAAGGCCAACATTCTAACTTTGTAGCCGTTGATAACGATATTATCGAGACTCCTACTGGCTTCCTAGTAAGAATCACGAAAACGCAAGAACACTGCAGGAACGTTTAAAGAGTTTTTTTTCCTTCTCAGAAAATATTATCTTTTAACAATATGTTCAAACGAAGAATTATTGGCTAAAATGATGATGTTATTATATAGTTTGCGCTAAAAGGCAATAATGGGTTTCAATACTAAACCGTGGTTGTCAAAATGACCGATATTAAATTGTTAACATGATTATTAGTAATTAGTAAATGCATAAACGACCGTTTATTTTTTGCGCTCAACAAATAAATAAGTGGTAAAATTAAATGTTTTAAATATTCAGTATCCAAATTCGTTCCATTTGAACTTTTACAATGGTTGTCTTTAAAATTGGAGGGGCCTTTGAAATTTATGTAACACAGTGCAATGGAGGCAAACGTTGAAAATAAATGTTAAAAACAGGAATTTTGGTGTATGAAATCAACGATGATAATTTATTATACATGATAAAAATCAATAAACCTTTGATAATGTCAATCTAATTGATTTTTTTACGAAATTTCGGACTATTCTTTATTTTGTTTTGTTTTGTTTAAATTTAGCAAAGTACAACATGTCAATACTAAATACCTATATTTTAAATACCGTTATGGAAAAAAAAAACATTATTTTCGATAACAAGAAGCAAGAGATTTTCACGATGTAGTTATTGGCGATAGTTCTAAAATCAGTTTTTACTGTTTCTTCCATACGTATAACACAAAAATGAGCATTTCGTCAAAAAATGCAATAGGATTACGACATAGAATGCAGCTTTTAGTACCTATCTGATACTTTTTCACTACTTTTTTTAAAAAATAATTGCATATTTTTATATAAAAAAAGAGTCACTTTAAACATTGAAGTACGAAAAATTGACATTGTAACATTTATAAAACTCCACGCGTTGGTTTTGAAAATGATCACAATATCTTTGGAGCCTAATCCAGTACCAAAAATTTAAAAACCCCAAACAAAAAATGTGCAACACAATGCCACAAACCATTGACCGAATTGTTTTGATAGCTTCACGATTAATACACGATATTTTTAACAATATGAAGAAATCTAATTTAAACTGTCCATGACCATGAAATTCAGTTCCATAAAATGATTAGTATCGCTAACGCACAGAATTTAAAATTAGACTTCCGCAAAGTTAAACGTATAATCAATTCGCGTAGCACGTGTTTTGTAAACTGTAGAATAAACTAATTAAGTATCAATATAGTATTTTGGCCTAAAAATACTCGAATTAAGCCAGAACAGACGTGTTATCAAAGGATAAAGTGGTATAGTATAATATACGACGTTATTAAAATGTCAAAAAAAACATTATCTTCAAATATTCCGCGCATTTTTCACGATGTTTTTTTACTACGTTTTAGTTTTACGATACCTAACTATATTCCCTTTGAAACGAAATATTATTTTCCCGACCGATGTAAATCAATCGGCGTTATCACGTAATTTTGTGAAAGACAAAGTAGTGTTTACAGTGTAGTCCGCCCATGAACATCAATAATATTCGTGGACAAACAGTGGCATTCAAACAAATTTTCCCGTTTTTCGTATATTTTATAAAAACGCGCTATCTCAAACAATGAAATATTGAGAACAAAATCAAAATAAATATAAACAGTTTATACCTAGGTAAGTAATATTATTGGCCAACAAAATTATAATAATAAGATACCGTTGTATAGAAATGTAGGTGTGTACCAATAATAATCTGTATAATATTGTCACGAAATACTAAAATCGAAATCCCTCTGTAGTCAATCGACCCCTTCTCAATTTCTAATTTTTAGATCCACGCCAAACTGCGTGTATTATAAATATTAACGCAATAATATTGGAATAAAATTCACAAAATATAACGAAAACACTATCTACTATACTACTATAATGGCTTAATTATACATCATGCATTAGTAATACACAACCCGAGTTCTGTCTTGTAAATTTTTACCTTTACATAATATTATTTTGTTTTTATACGATTAAAACTCGTACCAATATATCCCAAAATGTTCAAGCCACTTGCTCGTTTTAAGTGTACATGCTGTGTATGTACACTCTATTCGTTTAATTGTGTTTTTGATGTTCTATTATTATAATTATTATTATTTGATCGAGTTGTAATTTTATTTTATTGGTAAATTTTAGTCGAACAAATGACGACAAAATCATATTACCTATGTCACCTGTACCTAATATCTATTTATCTTTAATCAGATATAGTAGTGGCATAATATACCACTACTAGTCACAGGGCTCCGGATTCGACGGAAGGTTCTAAGAGCACTTGCCCCGGGGCAGCAGATGTTTGAATAATATAAAACAACTTTTTTTAACTTTTCACCTTCAGCTTAAGAAATTTACGCGGAACAAAATATCGACTTTGAAAAATGAATATTGATTTATATAATAGGTAAAATTTAAAATTAACATTTTATGAAACAGATTGGTATTATGGTATAAAGTTGATTCTTAAAATATCACATAACGCATGTATATTGAAAAATTTTACAAAAAAAAAAAAAAAAAACGTTTTAAACTGATTTAAGAACTAAAATATACAATATGTTCAAAACAGTATGTTTTATAGCAGATTAATATACCGCGTTTAGGTGGTGGCAGTGGCCCCCGGGCCTATACCCAAGAGTAGCAGCCGCTACACGTGCCCCGAGGAAGAGGGCGGTCCAAGTATTTCTGAAAACGGAAGAAAGAACTTCAATCGTAATTGTTTAACTATAGTAGTTCGATGTTTGAAGGGAGTTCAATTGAAATCGTAACGTTCTAAAAAATAGTTTTATGTTGTACCTACGTTAGCACGTATCTATGTGCGTTCACGAACACTTCAAAGTATGAACGTTGCAATTACTGACGTTATAACATTTTGCACTTGAAATTGACGTATTGTTTAACGCATTAAAGTGATAAAAACTAAAAAGACTCGTCTCGGTTTACAGTTATTTAAGTAATTGAAACGTCTAGCAAATTAGGTAGATGATTATTTTTAGAGCTCAAGAGATTTTAATGAGGGCTGAAAATTGTTCGCTACGCCTGAAAAAATTGCTTGTGCGCGCAAAACTGCAGGTT
This sequence comes from Hormaphis cornu, assembly GCA_017140985.1. Lineage (NCBI taxonomy): Eukaryota > Metazoa > Arthropoda > Insecta > Hemiptera > Hormaphididae > Hormaphis > Hormaphis cornu. The sequence continues at coordinate 34,448,712 of CM029360.1, forward strand.
ACCTTTTGGTAGAAGAACGGCTTGGTGAGCGCCAGCCATCGTTCGACGGCCATGACGAGCGCCACGCAGCCGGAGCCCAGGCCGAAGAAACGCCAGAGGACGCGGCACCGGCACAGCCAAACGTCGCGCTTGAGCTCCGGCCAGACCCAACCCATCAGCATCTGGATCAGCATGCCTATCAGCGCTATGCAGTCGCTGGTGATCAGGCACCGCAACATGAAACCGTGTTTCTGGTTGCTGCTGGACCGGGTCCGGTGCAGGATGAACAGCGCCAACAGGTTGCCGAATATGCCGACCGCGAACGGCACCGTGGTCACGACGACCCGGGGTCCCTTCGGGCCCTGCGCAACGGCAACGGCCGTCGACGATGACGCGTTGAACGCGTTCGACGCGTTGAACGCGGCCGGGGCGGACACGAACAACGCGGCCGCATCCATCGGAACGCGATCGTGTTCTGGCGGGTCGACTACGCCACCGCAGCCGTCCGTCCCGTCGTGGCGGTCGAAGCGCGTCTCGATTACACTCTCTCCCACCGCCCAATACAGTTCGGATTTAATAACAAACTTAATTTGTACAGGTAATAATATAACGCGATAACGAGCGTTTGTTGCTGTTGTTATTTGGACGGCCGGTTGACAATTTTTTTTTTTTTTTTTTAATTCGTCGAGTTGAGTCGAAGGTAATCGATAAAACAAAATGTTAATTTATTCAATTAAAGGTTAGTACAAAAAAAAAAAAAAAAAATAACTCAACTTAAAATAATCAGATGTATGCGTTTAAAGCGTTTTTTACCTGTACTATGACGACTGCAGCGTCGTTTTCTCCGCCTCGTAAAAACTTTTTTCGCGTTTTCGTTTGAAACTTTCTTCTTACTTACTCACTTTAAATCATTACCGGACAACTTAAAGTTAACACATAAAATATGGTAACGAGTAAATTCAAATTATAATTAAACTTAACTTTTTGACTTGGTTTGAACTTTTATCGAGTCGATGCTGCCCAGTTTTGGTTATTTGCTATGGTAAAACACGCACATGTGTGTCGATTTTGATATTGTGAATTAAGACTGTAACAGTGCTCGAACGGAAAAAGAAACTTTACGCAGTTTATCTTGTTAAAAGGAAATCTTTTCCCAGGCTTGGAAAATTGAACTCGGTCCTATAACAGAGTTATAACTTTTTTAGAAGTTAGAACGTTTTTCTCGTTTCTCGTATTTACAAAAAAAAAAAA
>CM029360.1:34454941-34496379 GCA_017140985.1 Hormaphis cornu
AACCTATACAAAACTATAACTAACTACCTTGGACAAGAGATAAGGGGAATCCGAAAATTCCGAAAATTCCGAAAATTCCGAAAATTCCGAGGAATCCGGTCCGGGTCGTCATCAAAAAGGCAATTAGAAAAATCATCAACAGGAAGAGCGTAATTATGATCAGATTTAAGAGTGTCCATATTTCGGTCTGAGTCGTTAACAAGAGAAGAATAATTAAATTAGAATTTGATAGGAAAAAAAAATAATCAAAGCACGTGCGAAACTATAAACAACCAACGAGGTAGAAGCCAAGAAAGCAATAAGATCAGTGCTTGTTGGTCGGTGTTCACTGCGCGTGCGCAAACATAAGCGGTGCCAATAGCCTCTAGAAGCTATCGGCACCGTCGGTGCCATTAGCCACTGCGAATTCCTCAACTCCAAGGTTTTCAATAGGTACGATGACTTCAAATTTAAAACGTATACTGTCGCAAAACTCAAAAATCGTGAAAACGAACGCCCAAGAAGACGTTCAAATTTTCAAATGAGCAGTTTCCCGGACAAGCTCATCTTCCTATATACTGCCAAGAATGTCTTTTATCATTTTAATGAAAGCATTCCTCCCACAAAAAGCGGCCTCCTTGATCCGTCGCGATGTTAGACCGGGGTTTCTTCGTATAACGGGGTATCTATTAAGCAAGGTACCGACGTCTAAAGAAAGACCTTTTGAGGATTGACCTTCTTTAGAGAAAAGGTTCTAATTGCTTGAAGACACTGATCCAGTAAAGAAAAAGGAGCAAAGTGTGTTAATCTGTATCTTGATGATGAAAGCAAAGTATGCAACTGGCGTCGTGGGCTCAACTTTCATTAAAGTCTGTAATATTTTAATCATAATTCATAATAAAATTGCTTTTCTGTTTGATTTTCAGTTTCAGAAGACAAAAGTAAGAATTATATGAATAGTTAAAAAAATTTTCGTTAACAGTGACCTTTTAAAGTTTTAAGTTTATGCAAACAAATTTTCAATCGTATACATTAAAAATTATGTATAAATTTGTATGTAACTATAAATTTTACAACAGAAAGTTATTATAAATTTATATAGACTGTACTAGTATATTATAAAATTTATTGCAACAAACCAAAATATACATGATAAAAGATAACAAACATAATAAAGATAGTCATGTAATTTTTATAAATGATGTGGTAATTTTTTTATTTTTTAGTATTTGTAAGGTGTGTTGGTAAGTACAATTAAAAAAAATTTATATCAAACAAATATTTTTTACTATTTGAATCATAAAAGTGTACTGGGTTACAGTTTCAGAATTTAGTTATTGGAATTTTTTGGGTTTAAATCATAACCTTTAAAAACTGCCAATTAAAATATAAGATTTTATTCAATTACCAAAATTGGCTATTGACATTTTCTATTTGTTGTAGTTTTGTCAAATTTAAAATGTAGGAAAAATTGTTTTTTAAAAATGCAATGGTCTTAGTTTTTTTAACACAATTGGAAATCACATTTACTGATCTTAATCAGACTTCATCGCCATTGATTAGATAAAAATTTCCGTTTCATTAATAAATCAGCAGTAAAATATTTGAAAACTTTTCGGTTTATAGGCCATAACTTAATAATTAATCTAGATTTAAAAATAAAGTTTTATTAAATACAATCTACGCCCACTTTTAAAACTTTTTAATACAATGCCATTTTGCAATTGGACACTACCTCTACTAGCAAAAGTGATCACAGAAAAAAAAACCATCGCGGTATAAATAGTGTACATTCATCGTTATGCTCAGAATTTAAAATGCGTCTTTGATGATAACTAGAGGTCGAGTTTTAGAATGTTTAAGTATAATGTTGATAATGGATACAGCAATTTTCTGATGTGCATACTATATTTTTTTGTATGCAATTTAAACAACTTAAAATTTTCTACCATAAAAACTAAATTACAGAGAAAGTTCAAAACGAAGGATTCATGTGTAAGTACCTAGTTAATTTGTACGTACCACGACAAATTTTCAAAACTTGACTTTTTGTTTGGTGAAAAATAATTAAACAAGACCAGATTTGATTTGGAGCTAAAACCCGATAAATCCCATGATGGATAATAATGTTATGACAATTTGAAAAGTATAATTTATAGTATTATGTACTCAAATACAAATAAATTTTTTTAAATCGCTTCCCTGAACAATTTTAAAAAGAGGACTTGTCTCGTTGTTATAAGGAGCTCTTCAATTGTTTTTTAATGTTAAAAATACAACATATTTTAATGTAAAAAATGAAATAATATTGTAATTACCTATAATTAACTGTTTATTTATTGTTACATACTATTAAACATAAAAAAAAAAAAAACAATTAACTCTTTTTAAACTAATATTAACCTAATTTCGATTTATTGAAATGTGGTTGGTTCTTTACCTAATTTTTTTGACGTGACTATGGTTATCACTTTAAAGACTGTATTGTATTTGACACTTCTTGTGTCTTGTTCTTTTCACGAAAAAAAAACAGAATTGAAAAATATTAAGCATTTTAAGCGCGAGTTTTTTTCTCGTTTTATGATCGTGTTTCTCAAACAATGCTGATCACATTCGTCTAGACGTTATTTTTTTCGAAGGATGTTTTACACATTAGAAAACAATAGTAACTTAGGTGCCTATACTGTCAACCATTTACCTATATCATGCAAAAATATTCCTACATAATGCAGACGAAAGTCCGTGTTCATGACACTGGTAAAATTAAACTGTAAAAAACTAATATAGTACTGAGTTTCATCCTTTGTTCTCACCGAAACATTAACTGAAAATTATTATAGTGCTTTTCTAAAAACATTAATACCTGTTCAAAATCATTATCCGTCCTTCCGGGTCTCGTTTTTTTTTAGACCTGATATGATTAGTATAAAATTTACGCATGAAATGTTCATGTTTGTTGATTTGTTAACTTTGCAATTTATAGATTTAACTCCTATGAAGAATTATATGTACAGATTTCTTGGAATGAGTATGTTTAAAAAATTACTACATAATATTTTTTAGTATATACTGCTGAAATTATGCTACAATAATAATCGATGACATTACACTGTGCATTATGCATTAGCTCATAACGTTATGTTTTAGTACTTTTATGATAAAACGTGTGTCACAACTGATAATCAATTCATATTCTTCTTGCGTGCATTGTTAACTGTAAAATGTTTGTTCTTTAAAATAATCGCACGTATTTGTATAATACATTTTGCTTCTACTACCTACCGCGGACGGGATGGTAACTACTAACTAGGATAAAAATAAAAATTTAAAAAAAAAACAATAATTTTAAAATTAAAATAAATAAAATAAAATGTATTTGCATAGCGTTATTTCAAGTTTTTAATTTTCTTTGGAAATCACTTAGTTTCAAAAACAATGCTTAGATTAATTGGTTTCCTTTTGAATATTAATTATTATACTGTACAATTACGAGGTATTATTGTCCAGTAAATACAAAATTGATAAAATAATGATATACAATGTTAAAAGAATTATTTAAAACTATGAACGTTGATTGAATTTTCACTTTTCATTTTTATTACCTAGCGGAGCACGAAATATTAACTATTGAAATGCAAAGTAAGGAATGTACAAGCAAATACAATTTTCAGTCAAACGATTTTTGATTTCGTATTATTTTATTTATATCAAACAAAACATAATAAAAATAATTTGATCTATTTAATCTGTATAATAAAAAAAAAAATCAAATATAAGCTATACCATTTAGCTAGTCATTTACTTATCTTTAGATGTATCATACATAAAATATAGCAAACAAATTATTTGACTACTCAAAAACAGATTACAGAAAGTAATAAGAAAAAAACAAATATTTTACTATCCTCGTAAAATTATTAATTTCTCGCTACGCTAAAAATCCTATTTTAATATGAAATAAAAACGAAATATACTAACAATTTTATAAAACGTATTACATTTTTTTTGTAGATGATCTAGATTGTTTGGTTGAAAACAGTAAGTTAATTCTATTTAACTCGCTTTATAGGTACTTCATTATCTACATAAATGAAAAAAAAAACATAAATGTTTCAGGTTCAAATAGTATATTTAAGGATTACGAAACCGATAAAAAAGGAATTAAAGGTAATAATGTACTAAATTTAGTTTATTTTAAAATTTTATTTAATTATAGCTTAAAATGTTAAAATATTTAATACATTTTAGATTAAAAAAAAGTAAAATTAATTAGATTATTTTTATGCTGCCTTAGTTACTTTTGAGGTTACTTCATTTTGATTACATAAAAACTGAAAAAACTAATGGTTACGTATTAGATTAATTGAGCAATGGATATGGGATAATCTAATTTTTTTGATAACAAAATTATTTTAACTTTGTCACGTTAATATTCAATCGTTTGTAAAAAATGAAATCATTTAAATTTTCACTATTTCTCAAAAATAAAAAAAATTGATCAGGAAAAAAATTAATGAGTCGTTACTCAAAACAACTTCTCACCTGACATACAATTTACTCTCTTCTCTCTATTCATTCATAGAAATTTTCCTTTTCTTTCTTTTTGATCTCAAAATCATATTATTTAATTTAAATTCATATTGTGTGATTACATTTCATGTCCATTCAATTTAATTTAATCTTTGTACAGAAAAATTGATTTAAGTTATGTGTGTGCTACTTAAATTTGTTTAGTATTGAAAATAAAGATGGATGAACTATCAGATACCGCTAAAGATGATAAACATAGTAAGCTATATATATATGTACATGTTAGCTATATGTTGGTAACAAAAAATAAATCTATTTATTTTAAAAACCATTAAATTATTATTGATGTTCATCAGTCGACACACTAGTCAATACATGTTTAGCTCCAGTTTTTATTGTAAGTTAAAACAACGCAGTCGTCTAGTTTTTGTGTCATAAAAGTTCGCTGGTTTACTCGATTGAAGATTTCGTCTAAAATAAACACATGGGCGCGACTAGCGTCTTTAACATTTTTAACACAAAACACAGTGAAAATAAAAGAAAGTAACTAGCCGCAATCTGGAGGGTAGCAAGTTGAAGAAATGACTAGGACTTTGGGGTAAATCATTGTTTAGGGTGGGTAACTGATACAGAACGGATAGTTTGACAATTTATAATAACGGTAAGAGCAATAATAAAATTATTTAAAAAAATATATATTCTGAGAGAGCTCAGTTTACTTGATAATAAAAAAAAAAAAAAATGAAAAACGTTCGATATTTTCTAGATTATGTGTATCATTACGCTCAACATCTTGAAAATAATATAAAAAATTCAACAAGTAAGTTTGTCGTATCTTTCAATGTTTTGTATGAGTATGTGTATAGTAATAAAACGATGCATTTTTAATAAATGATACTAGTGAAATTCAGTTGACTAAATGAAAAAAAAAAGAATTATAAATCATAAATAAAACCATCCTATAACACGTGAATATATATATACATTTTACGTGTCATTTTGACTATTATCAATGTTTGGAAAAATTTATATTTTTGATTTTTTTGTAAGGACTTGCAAAAACAGCAGAAACATTTTGTCTTATTTATGGTAAGTAATTATATCAGCAATGTACGTTGTAATATATTATATTGTATTTGTTATTTCATTAATCGTTTGATAATAATTAATGAATTATAAAAAATATACACAATTAACTTTTTACAAATTTCTCTAAGTTATAGTAATTGTATGCATTTATTTTGTTTTAGAATGTACAAGTAAGATTAACAACACATTTATTTAGATAGTGCATAAAATCAAATTACGTAAAATAAAGCTGTTACTTAACCCCGCCCCCCCCCCCAACAAAAAAACAGAATAAATCGGTTAATGTTATGATAAACGTGTTTTTACAAAATCGATATTATTACCTGGATCTGGTCGCAATATCCAAAATAATGATTAAAAATACCAAAAATGTACACCCAATGTTTATAAATAAGTATAACGCAGTTATTACAACAAAATTGAAATAGCACGAATTACTTTGAAATTTATAAAGCTAAACATTGGTTTTTGAAATTTTATCTTTTTAATATTTTTTGTTTAATAAAATCTTTAAATTTTCATAGTTTTTAAAAACTGTATACAAGATTGGTGACAAATAAAAATACCAAGTTTAAATACTCATTCTCTAAGGAATTTCAAAAATTTTGCGACAACATTTGTTGTTGTTCTTTTAAATCAGAAAATTGTCAGAAATTGGTCGTAAATGTGATTTATTTTTTGTAAACTTTTTGTTACAAACACAATTTTATTCAAATTTGAAAATTGTAAATGTTTTTAAAAACAAATTTGTGTACATCCATCTAAAAGTTTTACAAAATTTTGCCCGATAGAACAATAAAATTATTGAAAAATCGGTGTATGATACTCAGAAATTACTCGCTATTTTGCAGTTGACATCGTTAAAACTCCTTAAACAATTGTCCCACCAAATTGAAATGTTTTTGAGTCGTTCAAATTAATTTTCTTTATAAACGTGTGAATTGGTTTTAGAATTTTTTATCAATTTTTAACCGTTTTCCAAAACAGTACATTAGACTATTCGTTGAGATTTGATATTATATTTTTTGTTTGGTTTTTTTTTTTTTTTTTTTTTCGGAGAATAGGTTTAAAATAATTCATTCATATTATTAAAATTGAAAGTGCTTGATGAAAAGTATGTTTTTTTTTAAGAAAAATATTATATAACTCACGGTTACACTCATTCTATTCAATAAATACTGATTATTCGAAAAAGTACGCGTGAAGTCAGTGGGCCGGGCACGTTGTGATGAACTTATAGTGTTACAAGTATACCTATTGAAAGTTTTTTGAACTGAAGATGATAGAACAGAAATAGGATTAAATATTATAATGTTTAATTTAATTTTTTTTTTTTATCGTTTAAGATTAATTTTTTAAAACATGCTTCTATTAATAACTGTGACTGTACATGTATATTGCATGTACTTACATGGTTTCTTCATGTAAGCGACGCATGTGACCTATTTGACAACGGTACTGGTAAAAACAACTTTCTTGTTGTTTTTATTATTTAGAAATACAAGATACGATAACTACTAAATACTATTACTAATTCTGATTCTACTAGGTATATCGTTTTTAAGTGTTTATAATCACCCATATTCTAAACATAAAATAAAGATATTGAATCAGAATTTTCCCATACTCGTATAGTTTTTATTTTATATGACCACCACAATTTTGTAATTAATTATAATTTGAAGAAAAACGTTTTGTGATGTGTATTCCTTCAGTTCAATATTGTTCTTACGCGTTCAGTATTCATATTTTGTTGGATATGATTTCGTTATTTTTATTTATTTATTTATGTAACTCCGCCAAAACTTCTATTCAAAACAATTGAAAGTTCTACACACTAATAGAATGAGCGATGTACAAACGTGATATTATACATACATATTAAAATATTTTTATTATTTTTGAGCTAGAATCTTTACTTTCGTAAAGTATGCATAAACGATTCCTTTCAAATTCATTACAAAACGTTAAACTAAACTTTTCTCTACAGTGATCTACCTCGTAGATTTTGTCACTTAATTTTTAAATGTGATCTATATAAATAATGGGACTTTAATTTGTGACAACAGTATAAACCAACTGAAAAATCTGTTGGAATCAAACATAAAAATAAATATTATACTCGCACGAATATTTAAATCAATCATTTATAGAACTTGCGAAAATCGACAAAGCAAAATTACTTAGTCGAACGATATCCATCACATAGACAACACGTGGATTTATATTCATTATTAATTGTATAAAAAACATATATGTATATATATATATATATATATATACTAGGGTGGTCCTTATTTTTTAAACTTAATTATCATTAGTCCGTACCCCGTAGATTTGTTAAGATACATGAGGAAGTAATTTTGGTAAAATTTGGAAGATGTGAATCAACCCCTTCTGGTGCCGAATCGGGGTTGAAATATGGCAATTAAGGGTTGTTTTACTGTTTTTTTAATATAACTCAAAAACTATAGCTCTTATCATAAATATGTATAGAACCTTATATATAAAATTTAATAATGTCTACAAAAAAGTATATTATAAAAATCTTCATAATTTCATTATTTTATACAAAAAACGTCAAAAAAAAAAAATTAACAAAAAATTTTTTTTCCAGTTATTTCAATATAATTTACAAATAGTTAGAATTACGATAGTCGCCATGAAAAATTAAGGTCTCATAGGGCTATAAATAAATTGTTTAGTAGCTGGGTTTTCGTATTGTGATATACTATCTCAAATAATTCTTTTCATATCTTATAAATAAATATAACACTGTGTAAATTGTATTTTATGTTTTTATCGCAGATTTAAGTTTGTTTTCAGATAATGATAAGTTTAACACTGTTATTGTATTTCATCATTATAATTCGATTGTATCACGAACATAGCGTTTAAAGTTTAGTACTCGTAGAACTGTTTAAAATGTCACGAAGTAAAATTTTTCTTGTTGGTACTATGGATAACCAAATTACAGGTAGTAAATTGCCTTCAAAACGTAATTGTTTAAGTGTTTTATACTATAATATGCGAAATGTACATTTAAATTTAAACGCAAGTGCTTTACTTACAATTGACGAATGTTCAATATACTGGAAAAAGGCACGGATTCCAACTCAAGACCGTGATAATTGTGCAAAAAAAATAAAAAAATTGTATGAAGAGTTGCGAAATTTAGAAAAAAATAAAACAAAAACTGGAAGTATATATCGAGAAAGAGAAAACCAATTTAAAGAAACATTAGATAATTTGTTTGATATCGCCCATTCAAATGTAATGAATTTAATCAAAATTGATGATGATAAACAATTCCTGTTATTGCAAAGACAAAAAGGACGTGTTGGATGCATGCTTGGTAGAGACATGAAATTATTTGAAAAAGAACAACGAAAAGCCACACGAGGAGACACAGAAAAGAAAAGAAAAGAAAAACAACAAAATTCTGAATATCTAAAAATTGGTAATTAATGCTTATTGTTTGTATTATATTATAATTGATTAAATTTTAAGATAAATTATATGTATTATTCATTACTATAAATAATTTATTTTTTAGCAAATATTTCAAATGAATTCAATTCTGACGCATCGGAAATTGAAGAAACACTAATTGATCAACCCGAAGTAAAATTAAATATTGCAACTTCATATACTTCAATGAGAAAACGAGCTAGAAGAGAAATTTTAACTCCTCGCCTTTCAGCTTGTTTAGATAAGTGTAAAATTAGTGACAGAGACGCTGTCCACTTATTAACAGCGTGCATCGAAGCAGTGTCATTAGATCCAAATAATTTTGCAATTAACCGAACATCACTAAGAAATGCACGACAATTATTTCGAAAACAAATGACAAGTAATATAAAATCTAAATTTATTGATTTAAACTTAAATTATGGAATTGTGCATTGGGATTCTAAGATTATGCCTACTTTAATTGGAAAATATGTGTGATAGACTTCCAGTTGTCATAACGGGCCAAAATATCGAACAACTTTTGGGGGTTCCTCATATTTCAAACAGTACAGGCAGTGAAATATGTTCGGCAGTGTATGATGAGTTAGAAAAATGGGGATTATTAAAAAAAGTACAAGGATTTGTATTTGATACCACATCTTCTAATTCTGGTAGATTAAACGGTGCTTGCGTTTTGTTAGAACAAAAATTAGGAAGAAACGTATTGTTTTTAGCTTGTCGACATCATATATTTGAAATTATATTGCAAGCAGTTTTTATGGAGGCTAAATTTACACAATCGTCTGGTCCAGATATACTACTTTTTAAAAGATTCGCTAATAGCTGGACAAATATTAATAAAAATGAATTTTCAGTGTGGACAGATGATCAAATGACATTCAATATATTAAAAACAGTTCGAGATAAAATATTAGATTTTGCAGAAAAAAAACTTACCGATGATTTACCTCGTGATGATTACAAAGAATTTTTGCAGTTGATTGTAATATTTCTCGGAGGAAAACTTAAGGGAAATATCAAATTTAGGCAACCTGGTGCTTATCACTATGCCCGATGGATGGCTAAATGTATTTATTCATTAAAAATTATATTATTTAAAAAACAATTTAAGCTATCTTCTACAGAAGAAATGTCCCTCAAAAAAATTGTTTGTTTTATAATTAAATGCTATGCTGAAATGTGGTTCACTGCTTCAAACGCAATAGAAGCTCCTCTAAATGATATACTTTTTATAAAAAAATTATATAATTATAAAAATGATGATAAAAACATAGCTGATATTGCTTTAAAGAAATTTATTAATCACTTATGGTATCTAAGTGACGAATGTGTAACATTTTCAATTTTTGACAACCGTATCTCGGTGGAACAAAAAAAAATAATGGCAACGAAAATATTAATGGGTGAATATAATGGTAATGAAGAAGTGGGAGACATTAAAAAAAAACATTCTTTAAAAATCGAAGACATACCTAATTTCATAAACCAAGAATTACCTGTTGATCTAATTTCTTCAAAATCAATAAAAATGTTTAATCGATTTGATATTCAAACTAATTTTTTATCACTTGATCCAATATACTGGGAAGAAACTGAAGAATATAAAAAAGGAAAAGAAATTATTGGTTCATTAAAAGTTGTCAACGATACTGCCGAACGCCATGTTAAACTGATGGAAGAATTTAATAGTAAAATCACAAAAAATGAAGAACAGAAGCAATTTTTGTTACAAGTGTGTATATTTTCTCAGTATCAATTGAAGTTGAAATTAATTTTAGTTACGTTTTTTTTCAGACTGTTCAAGACTATCGAAGAAAATATCCAAATTACGACCGTGAAACTATGTGCAATTCATACGAGTTTAATGCATAGGAATTATAAATACTCATTAGTCATTACTCATAATATAATAAAATTCAATTAAAGTTAAATGAATTTTAATTTTTTTGTATGTAATTTATAAGAAAATATTTACTTTCAAACTGAAATATTTAAATATAGTATTCAAAATTTATTAATATTTTATGAACTAAGCAATTATCATTAACTTTGATTTATTATTATTATACATTTTTTTTTAAATTATAAATAAACCATTATATTAGAACGGTAAGTTTTTTTAGTATAGACTAAATGTAGTTTTTTTAAGAAATAAAATTTGTACAATATTTATAAAAGACATGTTATCGTAATTCTAGCTGTGTAAATTATATTGAAATAACTGGAAAAAAATTTTTTGTTAATTTTTTTTTTTTTTTGACGTTTTTTGTATAAAATAATGAAATTATGAAGATTTTTATAATATACTTTTTTGTAGACATTATTAAATTTTATATATAAGGTTCTATACATATTTATGATAAGAGCTATAGTTTTTGAGTTATATTAAAAAAACAGTAAAACAACCCTTAATTGCCATATTTCAACCCCGATTCGGCACCAGAAGGGGTTGATTCATATCTTCCAAATTTTACCAAAATTACTTCCTCACGTAACTTAACAAATCTACGGGGTACGGAATAGTATGCAGTAAAAATAAAATTTTACTTATATAAATAACGACCACCCTAATATATACATGTTATACCTAATTATAATTATATCAAAAATAATTTTTTCTTAATAAAATAAATGTATATTTATTTTCAGTAAATGAACATGATAAAAGAACCATACATTCGCCACCTTCTTCACCAAGTAATTATTAATTATATGAACAAGAGAACCAAATAAATACTATGCATGTTTGGGAAAAATTTAAGTGTCAAATTTTTTGTGTAACACCAATAATGTTCAGAAAAGATTCTTTGAAAGGCTCAATTAATGGCAAAACCTAAAGAAATGAATATAACCTAACAATAAAAATAACAAAAATTACAAAATATTTGTCAATAATTTTAAATAGCTCAAAATCGAGGCATTGATAAAGAAAATCAATCAACGTCACAAGATCGACAAATGTCACCGAACCGATCATCGTCACCAAGTCAAGTTTTTGCACAATCGTCAAAAAATAAAACAGATCCAAGTAAATCTACGAAGTGTAAGTAGTCAAAAAAATACATAAAGAACACAACAAAGGCTCGCGAAATGAATGTTTTATCGCAAATATTCTAAATTTCAATTAAACTAAAAAAGTAAACTTAAATAAGAAAAACAAATGAAAATAATTATAGATTTAAGTTTTCATCATTAAAAATATAAACACTAAATTATTTTTGCTTAACCAATTATTACTCACAGATTTAGTTTCTAAACAAAGTACTGCACCGAAAAAAAAAAATAAAACTCAACAATCTGCAGTTCAACCGAACAAAATAAATAAGATGTTTGTTTCGTAATACATTTGAAATTACAATTTTATAAAGTGCTTTCTTATTCAGCAATTCGCTATGTTTAGTTAATGCTTATTGTGTTTGGATGTATTATTTCTTCTAAAATAATAAATTTCAAAAATAATTTGCATTTTTCAAGAGAGTCATGAACACAAGTGTGTCAAAGTGTACCTTATATATTTTAAAATGAATAAGTATCAAAAAAATGTATTTAATTTATTTCTTTGGTTTTGAAAATTACATTCATAGCAATAATTATGAGGTACGATTGATTTTACCCTTACTCTCAATTCTCAAATGATTCTAGACGTTATTTTTTAAACTATAATCATCGATTTAAATTTATTAGACTCTGAGGGTTAGCGAAGAATGTATTGTTTTTACAATGATGTTTTTTTTTTCTGTGGACACGTTTCCTAGTACAAAAACTGCTCCTTTTGTATTATAGGTTTTGCCCTACCTATTGTAAAATAGTTGGGCGCCACTGCTCAGAGATATTAATATAGTATATATGAATAAGTGCTTTGTATTATTCCAATGAATTGATACTGTACAACGTATATTTATTTAATTTATTAAAAACGTATATTGGGCATTTTTTGACAGATTCAAAAAAAGTTCGATGCATTCATTACCTACTATTTGTATTCGAAAATTACGTTTGTAACAATAATCAAGAGACAGGACCCTTTTTTTAAACCATTCTACATATTTTAATTCTTTAAATCGAATCATTATCCAAAATTTTCTGATTTAATGTGTCGTATAGATTATAGAATATAGATTGTAAATATTTTTAAAACATACACGTATTTTGATTTTAATCAAACAATAATTCACAAACATTTTTGTTGGAAAAAAAAATTGTATGCAGTTTTATTGAGGTATAAGTGTAAATCGTTTAAATCTTATACATATTTTTTCAATATTATTTTAAGCACAGGTAACCCCAACTTTGTATTAATATGAATACAAGAATTACAAAATAATTGAAACAACTATCAACGCCTTTATTTCATTTAAACACTGTTCAGTATCCGGACATTTAATTTTAGTTTTATATTCAAAAACATGTAATCTGAAATGTTAAATGTATAAAAACAATTTCTGTTATAAATAGAACACGCAAAATCACAAATGATAATTTTAATTTTTCGTTCAGTATTGTTACACTGTGATTCATCCAAGTATCAACGGCATTTATTTTTATTATAAAACGAGTAATTAATAAAACTGTTAATTTACAGACATTTAAAAAAAAATTATTATCAGAAACGATAGTATTTACTGATCATTTATATTGTATTTTTTATTATATTACATTAAAAATTTGTGTGACGTTTTTAGATAAATCCTATTTTAGTTTTTTTGATCATATAATAGAAAAAACTGGTGAGTATCACGAAAAGTATAAATAAATAGTAAAAATATCCCAAAATATATCGGATAAAAACTATATAGTTCAATTTAATTTTTTTTTTTTTTAACTTATTTTATAAGTATAATTTTTACCTATCCAAGCTCTATAGTCTATTATTATCAATATATTTAATTATTTATACTGCTTAAATAATTTTTGTAAAATATTGAATTTTAAGAAATTAAGTGGGTTTTTCTTATGGTATTTTTACATAGAGTCGGTGGATTGTGTTTGTTCGGAATTTAGAGTACTTAAGAATCGATATTGTGTTACCAAATTATCGTAATTGATAAAGATCAATAATATAGTATTACAGCAGGGAATAAAAGCTGAATACTTCATTTGTTTAATGATATTACAATTAGAACTTAAATGTATTTTACAGACTATGTGGCTTATAAAAATAATCATGAATATATTTTTCAAAATTATTTTACAATATTAAGTAGAGAAAATTAAAATTAAAAATAAATTTTGGTTTACTTTATACAAAGCGTATAGATATTTGCAATTTAGTTCCGCGAAATTATTGTTGATAACATAAAGAAGGGCATCTTAAAAGGTTTTAATCTAATTTAAATTTTTATAGCCAAATTTCAACTATAAATATAAAATTTGTTTTTTTTTTTGTGATGTTTCTTATTGAATGAATTTCATATTTTCTACATAAAACATTTATAAGTCAGACACCTAATCATTTATAATTAATTATACTTAGAATAATATGTCGACTATTACATACTTTACATTTCAACCATTGGCGTGGCAAGAAATTTACAATTGTAGTGGATGGAAATATGGGTAAACTATATCTCATTGTAATGTATACCAACCTTGCCATTATTTTACCAAATCTAGACTCAGTGATATTTAGGTGATCCGAAACCCCAAAGTTAAAAATAGCGCCCAAATTTTTTCCTTTTCGAAAATAACTTTTCCTCTCAAAATTATGTTTGGGCTTTGGCTCTCTCCCCCACCCTAGTTGTTTGACTCAAGTTATGCCAACAGCTTTAAGATATATTATAGGGGAGTATCAAGAGCCAGAACATTGCATGGAGAAAATATTTGAGAAACACAAAATTTGGGATGTTATATTTGTATACGATCGGAACGCTCAAAAATTCTAATGATTGGATTTTTTTTTATTATTCTTTCAAATAAAAATATAAATTTACTTATTTATAGGAAACAATAAAGGGCAAATTCTAAATCTATATACTATATCTACAAGTTTTGCTAAAAAAAAAAATAAAAATGGTTGAAATACAACCTCCTCACAATCTCCCCTACATCCAACCTACAGGTTTGGTCAATTTACAATTAGTGACTTCCTAGAAAGCTTATCAGCGCAAATTCTGACTGTCAGAAGAATGGGTTGATCCTCGCGATAGTCGACGATTGTAGGTGGTTTTTATCGTTGGAAAATAACTTTTTAGTCAAATATATTGACTTGGCCGAAAAAATGGTAGGATCCCAAGTAATCATCGAGTTTTACAATGGTGTGTTCAGCCTGAATCTAATAATTATTATTTATGATGCTAATTAGTTTTTAGAGAATTTATATTTATATTGAGATTGTTCAAAAAAAAAAAAAAAAAAATAATTATTTCAGGCATGGCGAGTAAACGCGAAATCAAGTGTACCATGTTAAGTAAGTTCTTAAGTAATACATTTTGAAATGTCTTTCTTTTTTAATACCAAAAGTATATACTACATTTTTAAGTAGGTATACAAATACAGCTATATTTTATTAAAAAACAATAAAAAAATCGTTAAATATAGATTTTTCATAGTCGTTAATGTTGTGAAATTTGAAAAAATTGGTAATTTTTTTGATGTATTTTTCAAAAAAAAATTATAACTAAGACAATTTTACAAGGTATTTAAAAATTAAATTTTGATTGGAAATGTCATTTAACAGTTTTTATTTGATTAAACTTTGATTTTCAGTTTTGAGACTTTAAAATTTGATACAAGTTTATCATAGTTTTATAGATAAAATTAAAAATTGTTTTATTAAAAAATTTGCTAATTTTTGTTAAAAAAATAGAGCTTTGAATAACTTCATAAAGACATAATTTCGAGTATTTGACCAACTCACTTCACTCAGAATTTATGTTATTGTATATATAATGGTCTATTATTGCTTACCAATTTAATGTTAAACGTCAAATTACACCTCCAAACCAGCGACAAATTGAGATGTTATAATCGTTATATAAGAGGTAAACTATTGTGTTTTTCTCATCTACTATTCTTCCAGCTCGTTACTCACTTTGATTTTTAGTTAACTTGTTAAAAGAGTTTTATATGATTATAATACTAAATCAAAAATTTAAATAATATTACTGATATTGATATTTTTAAATAAATATATGTATATATTTTTATGTTTTTCAGTATGCATAAGTGAGTAGAGATGTTCATATTTTTGAACATTTTTTTTAGTTCAACGTAAAAATATTTTTTTATTTATGAGACCCGAATAATCTTTGTTAGGATTCCAAGATATTTTTATATTGTAAAAAGACTTTATAATTTTAAAATAGAAAAAGTAAACATATTAAGAAGTATAGTTAAATATATAACAAAATACTTTGTCAAACATGTAGAATTTGTTTTTCAATTATTTTGTAAATATCAAATTTCAAAAAATCAAATTATCAAGTAAATCGTATAAACCACGGAGCAATAACTAAAATTATCAATGATATTAATTAATGTACCATACTGAATGAAACAATATTAGTATTACATACGGCAGACGTCATTAAGAAAATAAAAATAATTAATTACCTTCAAGAATTTGATATGAATAAAAAATAATGTGTGTCGAATATACATTTTTATATTGTAATATTTAGTAATGTCAAAACAAGAAAAATTAAAAATATAGTCAAACAGTGAATTAAAATTTAAAATATGACAGAAAACTTGTAAAAGTTACTTTTGGGTTTAGGTACATAATACGTATATTAATAAGAATACTTTTTACATAAAATATTGATATCAAAGTGCATAGGCACTTAATTTCTTTGTTGTTCTGAGATAAAGTACCGACAGTTTTTTAACTACTTTTTTGCTTCAGTATATTTTTGTTTCAAATGTAAGTGATTCCCTTCCTTATTTTGGTAAATATGAACGGCACTGCTCGTATTTACACAACATAAGAGAACGCAATAATTTTTTGTTCATTAAAATTGTGTAATTATTTTTTACGTTGATTACAGCTGAGATAAAAAATAAACTGTTGTATAGTAAGTTTTTGTACATACAATTAAACAACGCGATTGCAAGAGAAAATGTCAATAATAATCACACTTGTATTGAATAATTCTTGTTGACCGTGTAAATAGCTGTTTTTTTTCCGAGTTTGTCGTCATACTGTCTTATATTTGTACGATTTAATTTCTGTTATCTTACTAATGATCGTTGATCTCATTTAAAAGATTTAAGGTTTTTTAGACTGTCATTGAGGTGGAACGTAGTGAGATTGGATATATTTTGATAAAAATACCAATTAAATGTTCTGAAATAGTTTCATAAGAATTCATTCGATTAGGTACCAGTAAGTCAAAATGATACGTTTCTTGTTTTGCACACATTAGCTAGGTTTAGTGCTACGAATGGAGAAAAGTTAGTAATCCATAAGTGATCAAAAATATTTTATTAAAATATATTCATGTACATAAATAGGGGAAGCTGTAATGTGTTCGAGGCACATTTAAAAGAGTCCTAGATTGAATTTTGAAAATTTTTTAATACGGCTTTAAAATCAAACTTCAATTTTAAATGATAAAACATTTTAAATATTATATGAAATCTAAGGTTCATAAAAAAAAAAAAGAATTTAAAATTGTAAGAAGTAATTTTTTTTTTTTTCGTGGGTTTTGGAAGGTCTAGTATAAACGTCCCAGCACTTGAAATGTGTAAAACTTATAAGTACTTACCGTGATTTGCTTGAAAAAATTTGAAATCAATAAAACACCGTACTTTTAATACCTCTATATAACTGCGGAATTTTTGTTGGAGTGATTATTTACAATACAGCTTAATTTGTATAAAACTAATGTACACGATAAATTATAAAACTATTATAAGTTCAAATGTCCTATATTTGAGTCTTGGGTCCTACAAGACTCAATATTAAAAAAATCGTTTGAAGATTTTTGTGTAAGACATAAACTTAAAATTTTACCAGAAGCAAACAAAAAAATATAGTCAAATATTATGATTTTACACTGATACACATTTTCTAACTCGAAATTAATATTTTTAGATGTGAATCCTAAGGATAATACAATTCAAATGGCTGAAAATAGCATATTAAATGGTAAATATGAAAAAATATATTGTGTTTTAAACTTTGTTTTAAATTGATACATTTTGATATCTTAAGTATAGCTGTTAAAAAAATGTTTAAAGCATGAAAAAGTACCCACCAATATTTTTATTATAACTATCAAACAAAATATAACCATTGAACACATATTTAATAAACAATTAAACAAAATCATATATTTTATAATTTACAAGCGATCATTATAAAATTCAAATTTTATTTTTCAGCGAAGCTTAGGTTTTAAATTTTGTTAAATCAACATATCAAGTTACATAAAATTTCTAAACGTGATAAAAATTACATAGTAAATAAATGTACAAAACAAAGACCATTTTTGTTGTAGAAATCGTCAACTTTTTTAATCACAATCGAAGTTTGAAAATATTTAATAATTTCATAGTATTTTGTATTTAAACTTCACTTAGAATTGTAAATGAAAAAAATAAAAAATATATTAGAAAAAGTTAAGTGATTATAACTTTGGGTGTATTAATGTTTTGAGTGAGGTACATGTTTGGATAGTGTAAAATTCAATAATTGCTTTTTAATTTTTAATTTTTAAGCAATTAAAAACTTAGGTATTCAAAATTTACGATCGTGATCAATCTCAGTTAGTTGAATTCTTGATAAATTTAAAATGTCAATGATCTATACACTTACCTCAAAATTATTTTAAACTTTTACCGTAATTCTACTTCATCTTTTTTTAAAGTGTTCAATAATTTTGTAAAAAAAAATATTGCCAAAAATAATACAAAAACAGTGAAATAATAACTATGTAGAATATAAAAAACTGTTAGATAACAAAAAAATTGATCACACATTTAAATGTAGTCAACACTGTTCGATTCAACCAGCATAATGTGAGATGTATTCGAGTTTCTGAGATTTTCTAACGTTTTTTTTTTTCTAGACCCCAATGTTTTGGGGTCTAGATCAAACTTTCCATCAATTTGGAAAGGTGAGTTAATTCTGAAAGCTTTTATCGGCATAGTGTATGCGAAATCATCTCCATAATGCAGTGGATCATAGTTTATGATACTAAATGAAAATGAAAATTTAAAAAATGTATAGATATATAATATAATTCATCAGATTATTAGGAATAAAATAATATAGTAGTTCAAAGAATTGCGTGATTATTATCAAGCGTTATTTATTGTGTTTAATCTACTTTGTGTGTCTAGATAATATGTAGAATAGATATTAAACATTTAACAGTACAATAATATTTTGTTTTATTTTAAAATCTATAAGTCAGTATAAAAACAATCGTATGTATAATATTATAATATATTTAGATTTTCCACGAAGGTATTTCGATCATCTAAAATCACACGATAACCAAAACAATAGTATGTACCAGTATTTGATATTTTGATAAATGTTTTGTTAGTAAAAACTTAAAAATGAAATATGCATTTATAAAAATGTTGGTATTGAGTAACTTGTAGAATTATTAATATAAAAATAAAAATATAAAATCCATTTCTACAAACAATTTGGTTTTTATTACAACTAATACGTAAAAATTGGTTTTATATTTTTACTATTTATTGTTTCTATTTTATGAACAAGTAGGTAATTTTCACACTGTCTAACTTTGACATAAAATAATTCATTCATTATCTTCCCGATCAGTCATGGAAATAATAATTTTGCAAACAAATTTTTAAAATTTTAAATAATGAATAATGTTTTTTTGTACGGAAGGATTTCAGAACTGTATAAAAGGTTTTGTTTCCCAATCATATGGTGTAAACGAGACACAATACCTCAGTTTGCATTAAATAACACGAATGAATCCAATTTGTTCGGTTTTAAACTCAAAGTACACAATCGTTAGTCAATATTTACAATAATACATAGTCTATAATCAGTAATTATTAAATATTATGCTGGAAATTGCAACAGTATATATTGTTATTGTACAGGAAGATTGTTGAGTATGACTTGGTGTATAGTTCAAAGTAATTAAAATATTTTTGATTCTATCTAATACATCTTTTTCACTTTTTGATAACCTCAAAATGAATAACTTAAATGTATACCTAACACAAAATGAATAAATAACTGTGTTTTGTTTAACTATCTACAACCCTATTGTTTTTCAAAAATATAAAGCTATCATACATGTATAATCTTT
Source organism: Hormaphis cornu (assembly GCA_017140985.1). Lineage (NCBI taxonomy): Eukaryota > Metazoa > Arthropoda > Insecta > Hemiptera > Hormaphididae > Hormaphis > Hormaphis cornu. Next base: position 34,475,257 of record CM029360.1, read on the forward strand.
CAGCTTGTTTGGGTGAGTACAACTACCGGTAGCAACTACCTACACTATATACACTATATATATATATATATATATATATATATATATATATATATATATATGAATAATTAAATAATACGCAATTATTTTTTAATGAAAAATTATAATTCACTGGTTTATTAATGGTATTTATAAATAAATTGAGAGATTATTATTTTTGTTTGTTTTTAAATACGTATGTAGATGAACTGGCCAGAGCTAAGTTTGTATGTAAGTATTATTAAAATATCAACTCAAAAGTTGGTTTGAAAAAAAAAAGAAATTAAACATAAAATAAAAATTAGAAACTCACTTCTAAAGACATGAAAAAATAAAATTTAATAAAAATTAAAAAAAATTGTAATGTTTAGATTTGACTTTCGGAGAAAACAAAACCAAATTATCTCATCTCCTTGGTAAGTTAATTAATCATCAGGATTTTATCGAAATAAAAATAAACATTTTTTATTTAAATATAATATAGGGAAGATCATTTTCACAATAAAAATTGTGAATTGCCCAATTTTTGTTTTTATCGGTTCAAAAATATTACATATTTAGTACACACGTTTCCAATTGCCAAATATTTTACAAAAAAATATAAATTGATTTAAAAACTATGTATTATTAATGTTTGTATTTTTTTTAATTATTTAAAATTTATTTATAAATCTGTAAATATTATAACTATCATTAATTGTTTCCTAATTAAAAGTTAAGAAATTTTATAAAACGATGAATAATGAATAAAATATATTATTAGTTATGCAACTTTTATAGATATTGCTGACAGCTAAAAATAAAAAAAACAGTATTAGAGATTCTCAAACTAATATTCTATAAAGTATAATTTTGAAATATGTTAAAATAATCTTTGTTTACATAAACTTAATAAACTTTTTAAAGTTGTAGTAGGTCACTATTTTAAGTAGCTAACTTTTTGAAAGTTGTATTATAAACGTAATTAAATTGAATACTATTATAAATAATTATTTTACGTATCTAACAATTATTTTAATTAAGCTTATGGAGACAAATACTAAAAGGTGGGGGGGGGGAGCGTAAATTTTAAGTTGGAAGAAGTTTTGTTGAAGTTGTTTGGAGTAACGACTCCGCTTTGGAATTGTTCATTTGTTTGGGTAGGTCAATGCTTCGGATGTTAAGACTTATTATTTAGTACTTGAGAATTTTAAAAACTACGATTTTTTTTGTACCATCCATCATTAAAGATACTGACTTTTTATAGTAGAGCAATCATTCTACCGAAAATAGTGTTTCAGAACAAAAAAAAAACATCATTGTTAAAACAACAAATTCTTCGTTACACTCAAAAATTATATCATCTAATACAGATCAAAATATTCCTTTTTATACGATTTTTTAATTATTTCAACCATAAAGTTTAGAAGAATGTTGTGAAAAAATTTTAGTAAATTACTGAAAAATAAATAAAAAGACAGACTGCTAATGATGTTGAGAAGTAAAATTTTTTGTTTTTTAAAAAAAATTTAATATCCAAAGACAAAACATAAACGCCAGATGAGGGGTGACATTTAAAAACGTTCTTGTTATTTCTGAAAATCTCAATTCGAATTAGATATACTTCAATAAAATTAACACTGAAAAATCGACAAAAAATAGAATAAAGTTTACAAATTACCTACATAGAAACGTTTTATTTTCAAATTTATTTTGAAAATTTATTTATAACGACATTAATAATTTTTAGCGATTCCTAATGAAAAATGCAATGGTAGTAAGTAGTATTGTATCTAAATTATTTAAAAATGAAATTACTAAAAGTATAATTAAGAGTAAAATATTTAACAGTATTAATATAAAGTATAATTCTAACAATGTTTTTGATTTTTGTTTTAAACTTTGCGTTTTGCAATTTTATTGGAAGATAGTTACAAATGTATCTACAAGTTATTATATTACCCATTCCTTAGTATTATATACTAACAACACATTTTTTATTCCCAAAACATTTTCATTTTATTAAAATTAAAATGTAGTTTTGCTAGTTTTATATATATGAAGGTATAGGTACCTACTATACTTTGGGTTAAAATAAAATTTAAAAATATTCAAGACAACCTTTTATCTGACGAAGTAATAAAATGTAACAAACACATGAATTCGTTTTAGGTTTTGTCAATGATTTCAAAGACCAGATTAAAAATCCCACAGTAAACATCAAAAGTATGTATGAATAAAAGTCTACAAGTGATTACATGGTTTAAATCGATGTAAATAACGCCATTGTTTTTGTTAACTATGTTGATTTTACTTTCAATATGGCTTTTTGTGCATTTTATAGCCTTTATTTTGAGCATTATACGTCGTACCTTTTTTATATGCCTGATTTTCATATATTTTCATATATTCTCAAAAAATATCAAGAAATATTAATCGCAGTATTTAACATTCAATCAAACATCATATATCTATTTATAGTGTGTTTTCGAGTGCTGGCTTCAGAAACCGAACTAAGAAATTAAACGAATTTTTAACACACATATAATTTAATCAAATATATGTTTACTTTTGCAGAAACTACGTATACTTATTGTGCAGAAAAAGGTAATTAAATACATGTATCGATACTAAATGTTTACGTGTGTGTTGGTAGGTGCTCTTTTTAAAATTGTTTTTTTTATATAATATTTCTATAGAACATTTTATTCGTATCATAAAACTCATTAAACAAGTTAATTGAGATTTACTACAACTTTGTTGGTACCTCTGGTTTATAAAAAAAATGGAATACATAATATTATGTTGTTAATATTTTTAAATAAAAATCCATGACAAACTGTCTTAATAAAAATTTTTTTTTCATAAATATCGAAATCATTTAGATACTATCTACTTTTATAGTTATTTAGTATGCATTCATTATATTTTGTCTTTTTAGTTGTATAAAAGAACATATGAGCTATTTTGTTTGATAAATAGAGTATATTAATATCATGTTTTACTACCATTATCATTTAATAGAAATAAAAATTTGTTCTCAAAAATGTTAAGACTATACTTTTAAGTTCTTGAAACATTTTATGTACTTTGATCATATGTTTACAAAAAGTTATAGAAAATGAATACAAATTAAAATATACCTATGCATAGAAAAGTACCTAGATCCCCATAAAAAAAAAAAAATTAAAATAATCAATCTTTATAATTAAGTAATTGATATATATTGTATTTTTAATACATACAAATATATACAGATAAATAATACACAGATATATTATTATTATTTATATGATTTTTATGAATAAGATTTCGTATTTTAGATAAAATTTAAAACATGTTTTTATTTAATATTTCAATAATTTTTCAAATTATGAAAATCAATTACCTAAACCTATCAAGTTACTATGTATATTTTTGTATAAAATAACAGCATGTTTGGGTAAGAATGTTTTTTAAAACTATTGAAGTGCCATTTATCTATGCAAAGACCCTTTTATATAATACATAAAATCACATGAATAATTGCTTATTCAAAAATATTTCATAGGAAATCAAATTAGGTACTCCTTTTAAAAAATTTTCTAAATCATAATTTATTTAGTATTACATCAACATAATTGCAATTATTCTAGTAGAGTAATGATTTCAATACCCCTATTTTAAAAATGAATCGGAAATTAAATTTTTGTTGTACTATTTTTATTTAAGTACCTACATAATAAATGTTTTAAAAGTTTAAAGAATTTTAAATTCTTAGTTTTAAAAATGGTATGATTTAAAACAAAACACAAACTATTAATACTATGTTATATGTTTTACATTATTACATTTTATACCTGTACTTTCATTTATTTCACATACTCAAAACATTCAAACTATCTTTAGCTGAATTAAGTTTCCATGGTTTTAAGGAAAGTAAGTACAGTCTTTTCAGTATAAAAACTCAAAAACTAGTTATATACTCGTATTTTCAATTTTGAGTAAATACCATAGATATGATGTAAGTAAATGCAGCACAATAAAATATTTACGCAAAGTAAGCTATGTAACGTTGTACAAATAAAGATTTAATCATCTAATTAGATTTGTAATTATATAGTATGAGTGTATAACGTATTTTATATAAAACTGATTGTAATTTCAACCATTTGAATATAGATAAGAGAGAAGTTAAAATAAACCAGTTGTGACCCATAGTTTTGGCTATGAATGCATTTTTAAAATTTTTTTTTTAAAATATTTTTTCGGGTAGACAAAATGCTCCAATTTTTACATAAAGGCAATCCGACGTCTCCAACGACTGAAGTCATATGACCTAGTTTAATCTTAAATTAAGGACAGGAGCCACTTCACTGGAAGTGTAACTCCACTCATGTTACTTATATGTTGTGACTTATTCATAGTTTAAAAAAAAAAAAAACCACTTGATTTATATTTATTAGGATCATCAAAGGTCGTCTAATTAAAAATTTTAAATAAAAAAATAATTATCTCAAATACAAAACAAAAAAACCTTAATCGATTTTTGCCAATTTTCTTATTTAAGAATTGAAAATTGTATAAATACATATTTTAGTGAGATCTGTTGGAAAAAATTGTTTTTAATTAGGTATTTTGTAAATATTTTTTTGAACTGTAATATATTTTTAGAGCAAACTGAGCTTCATCTCGATATGTTGGTGAGCAACTTACAGTTGCTTACAAACTTGATATTATACGACTTCAAACTTGACCCTTTAAAAATAGAGACCTACTAAAACTTTGATGCCACTACTCCAACAAGCTATTCAAATAACGCCAAAATCTTCGCCTTTTTTTAATATCTGCTTCAAAAAGTTTTCAAGTTTATTGAAACTTTTTCAAATAATTGAAATGAATAAAGTTTAAATGTCATACTAATTACCAACATTAAATCTAAATATGTAACCAAGTATTTTTTCATATTATCAAGTTTTGTTTAGTAAAACATGTAGTTTTCATACTATCAAATAGATTTTTCAACACATGCTTAACAATATAAAATGTTCTTATAATATGCTATTGAAAATGTTTAATTAACTTTTTTCTTTTACCTATTGTCATTGTTTAGTTGTTTACTTACTTTTTCGTTTTTTTATTGTAACAATGCCAGCAGTTATTCAAATTAATGTACACAATATCAGAATTGATAAAGTACAAACATATTTTAAAATATAATGTCAACTCTTCTTAAGATGGATACAAAACTTTCAAATTTGTTGAGTATTTGATTTTCTGAGCTCAATCATATTCGTTTTGTTTTATGTATATTGTTCTGTTTATAATTTATGCAATATTGTATAATAAAAGTACATTATTTAGTTTACCTGTTTATTCTACAAACATTACTTGGTGTTTTATAACGACACTTTTATTATGTTGTAGCCCCTAATAAAAATGAAGATAAAAATTATTTCTTAAACTCGGAAAAATGTAAGTATACAAAAAAATTAGAATCAAAAGAATAAAAAAACTGATCGGCAGGCCCGACAAGCAGTGTTGTGTTTTATCTACATAAATTCGTCCAAGTTACTACTTATATCTTTGGTCAAAACTTATACAGGTTTTCTGTGTAACAAAAATTAAGAAATTGATTTAGCAGATTTGTACCGTTAAATTTTTAAAAAGTTATCTGTTTTTATCTAGATAAAAGTGAACTTTGATTTTATCTATTATATAGAATAAAAATTTGCTTTTTATCTATTATCTCATCTAGCTAAGTTTTTAACCAATTACGTTCTATCTTTATCTAGATAATTAATTATTTATCTTTATACAACACTGCCTACAAACGAAGGTAGATTTCTTGATACTCAGCACAAAAATTGTTGACCTAATATTTAATTATCTCAAAAAATACTCGATAAGTTAAAAAATAATTGAACAATGCACAACTTTAAATATTTAGCTTAATAAATCGGAAAACAGAAATCAATTCGGTTCGACCAATGTTGTTGTGTCGTGACAATAAAATTTCATATATTTACCGCCACCACACAATACTAAACGGTGATAGCGTTAAACTTAATACTATCAAAAACTACTACATAGATTTCATAAAAATTGGACTGTATAGAACTTAAAATAAACAAATTTATTTTTTAGAAAACAGAATTCAAATCGGTTTAACCGTTTTTGCTCTGTCGAGTTAATAAAATTACATACTTGACACTTTACTATTCCAATCAGTGATAACTTTGAACTTGATTTTTGCAAAACAGCTTGACCGATTTTAATAAAAATGATACAAAAATATACGCGAAATTTCAAATATGTAACTTTATTTTGTCCAGAATTCCCGTCATTGTATTGAATAAAATCGGTAGATTTTTTCTATAGAAATCTATCTAAAATTAATATAAAAATAATTTTTATTTGAATTATTGATCTTCTTCTGAATCACTTCATTTGCGAGAACACTATACTTTGGATTCTGAGTGGATTGCGTTAATTTTTATGCATAGCAAAATAATTTCATTGACTTTTTACAAACAATTGAATATTTCGGTTGGTACAAAGGTCGTAACAACTCATCAAATAAGTGTACAAAATATTTGAAACGTAAACGAAATCTTTTAAAAATATCAATAAGCGTAATAATGCAAACGTAATATAATTTATTCGATTTTTTTTTTTACTATATTTGGGCTAAATATAAAATGCGCAGAATTTTAACAATTTGGACCCATTCGACTGCTCTTATCTAAAAAAAATGTTCGTACACTTTTAAACATAAAATATTGCCAAAATTTAGGAAAAATAAGAAACACAATGACCTGTATGAAATTTCAATTTCATTTTTAAAATTTAAACATTTTGCATATTAATAAGAATGAATTTATTTCTCTGCACATGGTGTTTGGAGGAAAATAATCAATGTTTATTTTGGACATTGTACAATAAGCTTGGTTAACGCAATGAAATGACGCACTTTTCGTAGTAACTTGAAATAATTGTCTAAATTATTTGAAATAATTACGCATTGTTCAAACTTTTAACACAAATATTTAATAAAATATGTGAAGAAATTTTAGGATTCTAAAAATTCTGTTTTATTTGGACATGTTCTAAAAATACAAATGTAACTTAATTGTTGTTTTTTATATTTTTCATTGGATTACTTTGATGGCAGATTTTAATTATTTTTTATACTTTTAAAATTAAATGAAACATGCAATAGTTTTTTGGGTAATCTAGTTTTTCAAATATTTTATCGTTAGTTTTAATAAAATAGCCTTAATTTTTGTTTTTTAATAATACTGTGAATTTAAAAAGAAATTTATATAATTTAATTTATACGTCAAAATATATATTTATTTTTAAGTAAAAGAAGAGGCAAATTATTATAGTAAGTAATGCTTATTGTAAGATTCAGGAAACTTGTATAGAATTTTAATTAATTATTTTTTTATTTTATTAAATTTTATGTTGATCGAACATGAAAACTAGTTAATTTATAATTTTAATAGATTAAGATTAAAATGATTGAGTTGATTTGTATAGTAACAGTACACAATATGTAACTTACAAATGTATAATCTCTTTTGAAATGTTTAAAATATTTTTCTCTTCTCATTTTGTAGACGAGTAGTCATTTTGAGATGTTAACATTGTTAAAATTTTTTATTGGTTTTAAAGTGTGCACTTGAGTCAGGACTCTGAATAAATACAATAATTTTTTTAATAACCCATATTAGTTCAAATGTTAAGATGGTTTTTATCAAATCACATACTACAGGCCTGAATAAAATTTGCTTGTTACCCATTTACTTTTAACTTTGGTAACTTAAACTATTTGAACAGTTTTTGTATAGTAAAAACTTTGATTTTCAGTTTAAAAATAAACATTTTTGACAACACACATTTATAGAAGTATGATTTAAATGTTGTAAATAATCGTATGAAAGTGTCATAGGTATGATATTTTCTGACTTAAATTTTTGTTTCTGGTTAAATTGTTTTTTTTTCTTATTATTATTTACTTAGCAAGAAATTAAGATTGAGTTCTTTAGGACAGAATAAAATTTTATTGGTAAGGTTTTCACGTGAACCCGTGCTACAACCCGGTTTTAAGGAGTCCGTATACTTTGGCGAAGAAATGTCAAAAAGTGGCCCCTACCCACTTTCTTTGCCTTTTGTATGAATTTTGTTTTTATATTTATTTAAGATCCATCATTCTTTATTATACATTCGTTTGAATCACGAATGCGATAATTCGTCATATTTATTTCACTTATTGATTTTATATTATACCTAGAAGTAAAGTATTTAATTAAAATTAAAAGAGTTAAAACAAAAATAAATAAAAGGTTTTCAATAGTTCTAGTGAATACAATTTTTTGATAATTTTTCAGAATTTTTACATATGTATGCACTTCACCTTCAAGATCTATTAGACAAAAGTAAGCGTTATGGGTTTGTTTAAAGTTTTCCTACATAAAACATTTTTATTTTCTTAAATCAATGCGTATTTGTAAATATTGTGTATAATTTACGTCGAGAACAATTGATTTATTTTATGATAAGTAAATTGTATAAACATTGATCATTCATTACAAATAATATTACATTGTTTATAATAACACCATAAGAAGTATAAGGTTTGATTATTTTTTAGATTTTAAAAAACTAAATGAACCACAAGTTCAACCCCCAGAGTTCATGGGCATTATTACGTTTTGTTTTGAGTATTTTAAAAATGACTTGAAGTAACAGCGTTTTAGATTATTTTTGAACAAACGAATTTGTATGTAGGCAGGTATAATTTCTGTTTATGAATAATTTAAATGAATATCGATTCAAAAACATTGAAAAATAAACGTTTAAGTTTTATGTTTGAAAAGTATAATATTTATTATTTTTTCACATTGTTAAGTTTGATGTGTACATTATTATATTTACGTGTGTGTGAATGCGTGCAGTTTACTGTATAAATTAATCGGTGGCTATATGACTATCTAAAGTTATTCAACATAGTGTTGAAAATTAAAATTGTGTTTCTTATTTTGTTAAAATAAATAATTTAATAGTTATGTTGAATTTCGCTTGTTTTTATATTTAAATTTCTGTAAAATTGTGAGTCTTAACTTTTTACCTAGTACCTTTTTACTTAATACCTACCTGTAAAATAACATATACCTAGTAACTGTCAATTGAGGGACAGGGGGACAAACATAATGTACCTCGCGGATATTATATGGGAAAAAATATGCATGCATTGTAAACGCTAATAACCGATAAGGAGCAGCAGACGTTTTAGTGGTGATATAGTGTCATATACAGTGCGATCGAAAAGTCACGCACACCAAAATAGAAATGTTTCTAAATAGTAGTTGTGATAAATAATTTTTATTGGTTATTTCAAAATAACATTATGGGTATTCTCGACATTTAATCTAGACGTCATTATTATATGTATTGTTGATACGACGCTTTTAGTAGTGCTTTGATTATTGTTCTGTGAACATGTCGTTTTCCCAAGACCAACGTGTGTTTATTGTTGAACATTATTTTGCTAGCCGTTCTTATGCTTGTGTTGTTTTTATTTATTTCGTTGCTTGAAATCGATGAAAGAGATTGTTGGTTGCAACAAGATAATGCCACATGTCATACATCCAATATAACAATGAATTTTTACGCGAGTTTTTTGGCGAGCGCATCATATCCAAAGGATTATGGCCTCCCCGTTCTCCCGACTTAACACCTCCAGATTTCTTCCTATGGGGTTATCTCAAAGGAAGGGTTTCTAAAAATAGACCACAAACATTGGATGAACTGAAGAGTAACATAACAAAGGAGATAAACTTAATCAATGTGAGCGTATTGCACAAAGTGGCCACAAACGTGGTAAAACGGGTTCGCGCATGTATTAATGAACAAGGCAGCCATTTTGAGCATATGTTATAGAACACGTTAAATGTATGTGTATAAATTAATTGTGATTATTTTTGTATTTGTGTTTATAAATAAAAGTAAAAGTAGTTAAATAAAAATACTATTTAAAAACACATTCATTTTGATGTGCGCGACTTCTCGATCGCACTGTAATTTGTCATTTCAGTTTGTGTTCCGCTATTGTACAAGCAGCACGTGTGTTACCTTTGTATCCGTAATCGCTTTTATAGCTGTCGTTAGGGCGTTATATAACACCATGTTATACAACACATATTGCAGGTAATATGTAAATTTATATACACATATACTTATTTCCTACTAAATAAATGAACAAACCAATTAAATCGCCGTCGATGCACGGTGTTTTAACGTTCAAATCAACCCAACATAAGATGTCTACACTAAACCAAACTAAACTTCAAACATCCAAATCAAACTTACCACTTTCTTCACCAAACCAATCAGATGAAAATATTGATCCTTACACCTCAAAAAATATGAATAACAATTTATCACAACAAAATATTTCAACCCAAAAAAAAAAAAACTTCGCAGAAACATTAAATCCTAATCCGTTTCCAAAAAAAGATCAGGCTGTTATTTTTGATATAGAAAACGAATAAATACAGTTAAAAGATTATATTATAGAAATAGGAAATATAATCAAACCAGAAAACATTATTTTTGTGTCCAAAATATCAAAAAAAGAATGGGTATTTTCTTATCGACAAAAGACCTAGCTAATAAACTAATTCAAGACAATGAAAATCTAGTAGTTCAAGGCCAAAATATTAAATTAAGAAAGCTATACAATTCGAACAAAAGAATCATCCTTGCAAATGTATACCCAAATATACCACATGAAATAATAATAGAAGCACTTAAAGAATACAACATAACACCCACTTCTCCTATACCTATCATTTTTACGTGCAGGCCTTCATATCAAAGGACTTGCACATATACTATATAAGTTTCAGACGCCAAATGTATGTTTCACCTGAAGACGAAAACAAAATATCTAGCTCCATACTTATCAGTTTCGAAAACTCAAACTATCGTATATTTCTTTCTAATGACGAATTAACATGTTTTCTATGCAAAAAAACATCAAACAATTGTCCCCAAAGCAAAAGAATTCAAACCTACTGAGACAAATAATAGTAGCCTATTATCAAATACCCAAACACAGACAGAAATAGACAAAACGAATACACCTGTGTATCTAGATTCTGAAATTGAATTTTATGAACCAGTGGACCACTCTCCAACTGATAATAAAAATCAATTAATTGAAACAGAACCACCTTTAAATACTAAAAGGCCAGCTTTAACTCAATCCCCCACATTGTCGGTCTCAACAGTATCAAACAATGAGACCCCTTACCAAGCCAAATCAAAACACATAAATCTAACCTTACAAAAAAACCAAAATTAACTTCTGCAACTGAAAATTTCTTAGAAAACATAAATACACATTTACTACCAACTAAAAGTATTTTTGACAATAATAAGGAATTGCCCATTTATTACTCACAATTCAGAGATATAATTGAAAAGATACATATTAATTCAGATCCAGAATGCATAATGGAACAATACAATATTTTGGTCAAAAATATGATAGATATAATTGAAAAAGTCAGACCTAAACTTCAATCAAATAGTAGTAAAATACGATTTACTCGTCTGCATAACGAATTATTCAAAATATACTTAGACAAACAGAAAAATTCAGACACACAAAACTAAAACAAATCATTATCCTACCGCATTAAAACAATAAATAATGAATAGCAAAAATATAATTAATACATTTTCAACAAACAATTCAAATATTAATATCCTCCAATGGAATGTAAATGGTTTCTACAATAGACTCAACGAAATCAAAACTTTAATCAACACACAAATTCTTAATGTTATTTGCTTACAAGAAACCAACTTTACTCGTAAGTCATTACCTATTATTAAAGGCTACCAAGTATTCACAAGAAATAATAATTACATAGTTGTAATAGGGCCAGTGGGGGAGGGGATTTGCCATCTTCACTGATACTTCGTACCCAGCACAAGAAATACCAATAATATCCCGCTGGAAGTAATTGCAATCAGATTAAAAGCCAAAGAAAACTTAACAATATGTAATATCTATATACCCAACCTTACTAACTTCAATCTAAATGATATTCAAGATATAATAAATCAACTTCAAACTCCTTTTTTTTTACTTGGCGACTTTAATAGCCATAACACTATTTGTGTTATGGCTACTTGTTTCACTATTTTTTTTTTTTCAACAAATAACCTGCACATTGAGCGATTTTGTTGCCTTCAAATTGCTTTTCAATGTGCAATCCCACTACACATTTAGTGTTGGCAACATGCGGGCGATGTAAAATTTAAGTTATATTGCTAACATCACAAAACAATGTTTCATGGCTGTCATGAGAATGTTTCAACAAAAACATACATTTAAGTCGATTTGTCAACTTATTAATAACATACCTGCCACGTAGAATTTCATTTACCAATATAACATTATAGTGAAATGTTTCCTTGATGTATCATTACTGTTTCAATAAAACCCTGCATGTTGACTGAGTAACTAACATATAACGTCCTTGCAATGCTTCATTGAGAACATTTTTAATTCCAAAAAGCCGTTGATAACAGCTACTTGATAATTATACCCGCCAACCGATATTGTAGCATTTAAAGCGATTTACTTACATTTGATCACACGTTAAAAAAATTTCAAAATTACAAATTGCGTTCAGTGAGGTTTAAGACAGTTCTCTCAAAGCTATAAAACTGTTTGTAAGTTATCTTGAGTATGCAGGAGCGAATGCAGAAAAAAATTTCGGGGTTTTCTTAAAAAAACTAAAAATATTCATAAATATTATACTATTCATACAGTATTACGTTTTTGTTCCTGATATTTCGGGGGGGGGGTTAACCCCCCCCCCCCCCTGCGTTCGCCCCTGTGAGTATGTGATCAAGTGTGTAGTAACTACTGGCTTTCAATTAAGGTACATTTACATTACAATTTAGTGTGAACAACAATTCGGCATGAAAACTAGTTGTTGGAATCTGCCATTTGGATCTACAGCATTTGTATGCGTTTGCTCTTGGAGCGAACTGTACACTCAAATTGTGTCAAATGGACATTTGTTCGTTCACTAGTATAATGTAAATGCACCTTTAGTTAGGTGTATTAAAATTTGAAATGTGTTATGAACTTATGTGGCCTTGTAGAGCGCTGCTTAGAAGGTTCATAGATGGCTCTGATTTTACATTAAAGTATATTTTTTAATTACTATTATTTTAAAAAAAATTGAACAAATTAGGTAAATAGGTAACTAAATATAACCGCATATTTACTAACATAGTGGCATAGTAGATTTAATGTGGATAGGTATTCTATGTGGGTACTCATTCTAGTTTCTATTATGTACCTACTTAAAATCTAAACCTATGTAAGTAAGTCCTTTATAATCTTTATGTGTTGATTGTTCTCTCTACAAGTACCTATCTCTACCCACATGAACATGTACAATATAAATGCCTATATAAATTATAAGATACGTTCCTACATCAGCATGTGCATTAGGCAGACTTGTAAAGTATTCGAATAAATGTATTCGAATAAAAGTATTTAAATACTTTTTTTGTATTCGAATACTATTTTGAATACTTTTTAAAAGAAATATTCGAATACGTATTCTGAATACCTTATTGGTGTATTTTTATTCACCTAAAAAATACTTTTTTTTCTCGACAATGAATAATAAATTATTGATTTGAGGCAAAAATATTGTTATATGTATTTATAATTTGTAGCTAATATCCAATGAACATTTTAAAAATAGCTCATGATATTAAATGGTAATATGAAATGGTAAATTTTACACATTGAAATTTTGGGATTATACCTAACCATGCGATTATTATTATAATACTAAATTATACAACATAATCATAGTGGCGAGTACTGTAATAGTTACCTACATTCAATATAAAAATCGCTGTTAAATATAACTATTCCCTTAAAAAGTTAGTTATAGGTTCATACTATATGATATTTTTGACACAGTCATATTGACTATTGTATACTTATATTTCAAAATTCTATAATGTAGAACTTAGATGGACAATATTTGAGAAGCGAATAAATAAGTACAACCATTGATTATATATTAAATAATATATAATATATAATCAATGGTAGAACTGTCAATAAACTAAAAATGAATGGAATACTTTTTAAAGTATTCGAATAAATATTCCGAATACTTTTGTTTTTAAGTATTCGAATATGTATTCTGAATACTTTTTTACCCGTTTATTCGAATAAGTATTCCGAATACAAAATAAAAGTATTCTTTACAAGTCTGGCATTAGGCAGTTTTACATTTTAATGAACGAGAATTAAGATTGTAAACACATATTATGACCTATGTTGTAGACTATATTAAGACAAAATTTAAAAAATTAATTTCTATAAAGTTATACATCTATGAACCTTGAAAAGCGTTTTGACTTTGAGTACATAAATTTCCTTTTATAGGTAAATTGAAAAAACCTTATGAAAATATATACTTTACTAAATTAAATAAATATTACTTAATTTGAATATAAAAAAAGCCTGGAGAGTAGATCTTGATCGATCGCACCTATTTCAAAGCACTAAGCCTTTTAACAAATTGTCCGTCGCTTCACAATTTTAATGAAAACTCACGGGAGCTCACTACAATTAGACGCATTAAAAGAAATTTAAGTGGTTTTATTAAAAATCTTAAGAAACTCCTCGACCTCTGGGTTGTCTATATTTAATCAATGTTTGCAGTGCACTTGCCTATGGGAATTTCAAATTGAATGAAGAATTGCCTCCTATTATTGTAATTTATCATAACAATTAGTGTAGAATGAATCTACATAGTATAGAAGTTAAATTGTGTTATGGATAATTAGTTAAAATATTAAGAGGTATAGTGTAAATAACATTTAATAAAGCTGATAGAAGTGTAGTATTTTTAAGCATAAAAGTAGATAGCTTAGGTAGGTCAATAGGTAGATGGGTAAGACTTGTGATGGCAGGGGAATGCGGTTCGACACCCGGTACTGCTCTCTCTCCTCGCCTATGTTCTATTATTTTGCATTTTTATTCTTTCCATTTTATGTTACAAATGCTGAAAATTAACAATCCCGGTAACGTTACATGGAGGTTATTTTAAAACATTGTATAGTCGTTTAAATGATGTTATAGTACTGTTACAAAGTACATTACATAGATGTTGATACAACGTTAATACTGTGTTGTTTATTTTGGACATTTGCAATCCCCGTGACATTGATTCAACGTAAAAATAACAATAAATGCAATATTTTAAGTTGATATGAAACTTCCTATAAACATTTAAGGAACAAATTATTGCACAGTGGGATGGCATCGTATTTTTTCAATTTCATCCTCCGCGCGCTGTAATTAATTTTTTTATTTGTTGCATGTTCAATGCATTGTATTAGATTTTGAGCGAAGCGAGGAAGCTATTGATTTTACAAAGATGTGTGTTTTTTTTATTTTTTTTTTATTTTTGTGTCTGTGGCACGTGTAGCTCCTAGGGAATTGCTCCGATCTTCAACAACAGTACCTCTTTCCGGTAGAGAATTTTATATCCTTGGTGCATTAATTGATCGTGTTTTTTCGAAATTTTCAATTCCAAAAAAGTTTTTCAGGAAAAACAAAAAAAAAATTTAAGAAAAATTTAAGAAAAAACGGAAAAAAGTACGGAAAACGCAATTTGGACAAAATCAATTTTGATAATTGGTCACAACTCCCAAAATAATGTTTGGAAAGACTTGACATTTTCACACAATGTTAACATTGGTAATTTACAGGTGTGAGGCGTATTTCAAAACATTTCACAAATTTTTGAGCTAAATATAGAACTTTGAAATTTTCAAAAATTTCCAATTTTATTGTCATTTAATTTCAATAAAAACTTAAATTTTCCAGAAAAAGTTTTAAAAATTTAATACAATGTTAACGACATATATACTCCCGCAAAAAAGTTTTTTGCATTTTTTTCAAGTATTTGTTTGTTTTCAAATCTTGTAATTAACATTTAACCCACATTCCAATGTTCCATCTAGCTGACATTTTGCATACAGCTTTGTTTAGGATGACAACACGTTATAGAAAAGTCAGTAAAGGGAGACCCCGAGGGACTAGGATTAAGTTTTTTTTTTATTTTTGTGATCACTTTTTCTCGTAGAAAAAATGCTCCAATTTTAACGTACGTTACCTCAAAAGATCGATAGTTGATTCGAAATGGTACTTTATTTGAAACGTTGATTATTTTTTGGTTCTGAGCAAAAAACGAAAACGGTCAAATTCTCAAAAGTGCTCCGTTTGACTTGAAATTTATATGTGTCATTAAGAAGGGTTTAACGAGTTAACTGCTTAGTTCTCAAATTATTTTAATCATTTTTAAGGGAGTAATCGAACTTGGGGGAACAAATAATTACGGGAAACTTGTTTTTTCCACATTGATTTAGATTTTTTTGATCATAGCATCCAAATTAAAGATCTTGACTTTTTTGTATTATTTAACGTAACGATCGGAGCTTTCTCTTCTCACAAAAACATGATCACAATCCTAAAAATTTTACGTTTTTGGCATTTAACATTTTTGAAACTGTGGTTTTCAGGTCATAACTAAAAAAAATTCTCAATTTTTCGACAAAAAATGTAAATTAAATATACCATCAACATCCACTTTCCAAAATTTTTTGTGCTGTGGCATCTTGCGATTGGACTCTGACCGTAAATATAATTACAAAATAAAACATCATTTTAAAAACAGTATATTATATATTAAATCTTGCTACGCTCAAAATCTAAAAAGCTACAAATTTAGCAATTCACATGAACCGTAATCGCTCTATAAATAAAACAGCAGGAACATATATTATTTTTCTAGTTATCGTTTACATTGTGCGACAAACACAGAGTTTGAGCTATTTTCGTATTATAAATGTGGTCAAATTACAAACACAATAAAAATAATTAAACACAAGAGTATGGTAAAAAAGCATTAAAACTCAATATATCACAGAAAATATATGAGCAAAATATATCCACATGATGTTAAAATTTTATTTGAAGACATTAACATTATAAACTAATATTCAGTGAATCGACATAACATGAAATAACAAAAAATTGTTCATACATTTACAACCGGTGTTGGAAATTTCCTATAGTTATTTATTTTACAAAAAATTTGAAATATTCAAAAGTACCAAAATTGTATTTTTAGCTCAAAAATATTAGAACAATTTTGATATAATATTATGTAATAAACTTCTTATATTATAAATTGTGAAAAACTCATATTTAAAACGATATGTTTTTTTTTTAATTAAAATCAAAAATTTTAATTTTTTCAAACTAAAACATTATTATTTTGGAAGTTATCACCAAAATATTTTTGTACCGTAATTTTGTAAAAACATTTTACCGTACCTACTTTGTGGGTTTTTTTTATCTTTTTATAAATTTAAACTGTCGAAAAACTTTGTGCTATAAAAAATTTAAACGGCTTAATGGAGATGTAATACCTATCATATTTATATAAAGTTAATACTTTTTGGACTTTTTTTTAATGGTTCGAAACTTTAAAAGTCAAATTCACGCATAAAAATGATTAAAATATCTTGAAATGGATAGTAAACGGGAGGAATATGTGATATATTCCGAGAATATAGTTGTATATTAACGTTTATGAAGGTAGTAAAAAAAACAAATTTTCGTGATTTTTGTTCACAAAATGAATTATTTTTTTTACGTTTACTGTGAAAACACAACATTCGCCCATATTGAGCCTCTATAACAGGTATCCAATCTTTTGATTGTAATGTTTTATAAGTGTTTTTTTTTTTGCTAGTTATTAAAGTCATTCTGTTATTTTTAATACTTATAAAATAGACTTTGTATTTATAATGTAGGGTGAATCGTGCTACTAAACACCACCTTAATGAGCGACCAACAACATTTTAGAGCGAGTCAGGTTGGGTGCTTATTTGTACCTAATGAATAGGTAGTTTTAGTGTATCAAAAACGATTTTTTCTAACCCAATTTGGTAATGCCAAGAGATTAAAAAAAATAAATTATCAATGCATATTTTATAAAATAACAGTCACTATGTAGGTACATGATAAAATTTAAACTTTTCCTTAAATGATATACTGTTTTGAAGAAAACAAATTGACAACTATCACGCATAAATTTTCTAGTTTTAATCATTTTTGTCATAAAGTATAAAAAGAGAAATTTCATGAATAAATTCCGTAATGTTTTTTATCCCAATTGGTTTTAAAAATGATTACGTCCATTGCTTAAAACAAATTTTAAGTGTCCATTAACTACAGTTGCAGATGACTTCTGTTTAATAAACAATGATTTTTGTATACTTTGAAATTGCACCAATAGAAAGAAGCTTTTTTTTATAAAAAAAACACATTACAATAATAATTCATTAATTATATTATTATTGATAGGCTGTTATTTATAAAAATTACGGTTTTAAACGAGTTTGTGGAGTACCTAACATATTGTAAAGTTCTATTGTTTTTGGCTCAAAAGTATTTGAGTTATTTATTTAGTTCTAAAATGGTCAAATATTAAAAATATGGGTATATGTGTACAGGTAAATAAAAATAAATAATAAAAAACAAAACAAAAACTATGATATAAAAACATTTTTAAATGAAAAACGTGCTATCTGAAATTCAAAATATTTCTATTATATATATAGAATAAAATTGTTTTAGTACGAACAATATTAGATTGTATGGATCAATATTTGTAAAAATAAATAAACTCCAAAACGTTTAAGTTTTCCAAATCAGTCGGAATTAGTGAAAAGCTTGACAATTTAATTAGTTTTATACGAGGACTACGGAGCCGAATACTTTACATGGTTTTGCACTGGTTTTAAACACCCGGTTTTTCCAAATACTCGGCATCGATAAACTAATTAAAAATAAATTAGTTTTGGTTGAAATTTTTAAAACTGGTTTTAAGCCACTATAGTTTGAGAACTTAGGAACCACTAACTTTGCAACAGTTTTGATTTCGGTTTTACGACTACCGGTTATCGAAAGTCGTGGTTATAATTGCTAAATCAGTGACACCAACAATTGGGCGCGTAGATGAAAAATGTTTCCTAAATTAAAATTTTGGCTTTTAAAAATAATTCAAACTTGTTAAACCCTTCTTAATGAGATATATGTATATTTATATATATATATTAATTTCAAGTCGAACGGAGCACTTTCGAGAATTTGACCGTTATCATTTTTTGCTTATAACTTCAAAAATAATCAAAATTTCAAAAAACGCTTCAAAAATACCTCCTCGGATCAATTACCTATCTTTTGAGGTATCAAACGTTAAAATCAGATTATTATTTTCTAAATATTTTTATCTGTTCATCGCCATTTTTTACTATTGCGCCCAATAAAAGACACTAATGATACATTTTATTGGTACAGCTCAATTTTTATAGGTAAAAACTGAGCTTACTCAGAACCATTATTTTTTCAAGCAATTTATAGTTAAATATAAATACACAACTTCTAATTAAACCATCCAAAATAGAGACCCACAACATCAAACTACCAACGTGAACTAGAATGATTCCGGCTTTAAACTGTATGTTTTTGAAATTTCAAAATTTCAAAAAACGAAGCTTAAAAGTATTATTCAAATAATAAAAGCTATTCAAAAATTGGAACGAGTGTAAATATCGGAACATTTTTAGAATTTATGGTGGTCTCATGACGATGAAAGAAATAAAAAACACAAATCATGTTGAAAACAATACATTTTTCGCTACGCTCTGAATTTAAAATTCTACCACCAAAAAATCTTGTACAGAAAAAAAAATTCAACGTATTAAAAGTGGATATTATTGTCTAAAAAAAATAATAATTGTTATAGAAATAATAATAATGTTAAAAAGTCTATTAACTATGCTACATATACTGCTATATAACAACTGTGTAAACAGATTTAAAAATACACGACGTTAAACAACAACGTTTTGTCCTGACAATTTGAACACAGAACTACACAATGGAAATTAAAGTTTTATAAGTACAAAATTGTAAAAATTAATAACATTGAAAATTCTAAAGTTTTTTAGGTCGCTTGAATATAATATATTTTTAATAACTATCAAAATACTTTTGACTTAACTGCTGTAAACTGTTTTAAACATAAACTGTTAAGTCTATACACCTTTGACACATGCATAAATTACACAGTATGTGGGCTGTACAGTGAGAATTTTTGTGGCGATAACGGTCAATGTTCCACGATATTGACATAATATTAAAATATTATACATATAATTGTACTAAAATAAAACAAATTTTTTGTGTCAAAAACACGTTTGTCGTAATTTTTAACGATTTTTTCTCTCAGTTTTAAGATTCTACGTTTGAAATCGCATTTAAATCATTTGAAATACGAGTATATACTAATTGATATTTTCTTTTGTGTAAAATATCATAAAATAATTTGCACTCAAAATGCAAATAAAATATATTATACCAAGCTTAAATTCACTTAGTTACGATTTTTATTTTTTTTTCTGAGGGATATGTATTTTTTTACTGTGTTTACTCAATTGCTAACTAAATAAACTTTGTAAATTTAATTTTTGTATTTTTTTTGTTTTTACTGGTAGACACGAAAAATCAACGCCAGTAATAATTGTACTTCCATATTTGGGACAGTATTCAAGAAGCATACACATACAATAATCATGATTCTTTCAGAGAGTAAATGTATTGTAATTATTGTTTTGATCGTTGCTAATACAACGTGGGGTTCTGGTAAGAACTACGAATAATTAATAATTAATACGCTATACTATATAATTTTTGTTACTTTATAAAGAAACGCAGTCATTAACTTTCTCAATAAACCTATAGAGGTATTTTCTAAATTAAAATCGAAGTCAAATGGCTTTAATTTCGTTACTTTAGTTTAAAAATCAAACAAAATTCAGTTTTTTAAAAATAACATCATACATTGCGTACAATTTATTGTTTTAGTTTTAGCAACCGCTTCATTACGATTTTATTCTTTCATAAATTAAAAACTAAAATTGTATTTTTAAGTACAACGTGTCCAT
>CM029360.1:34501379-34545646 GCA_017140985.1 Hormaphis cornu
GTGATTTATCGTTGCTTTCAGATATTAAACAATAGGAAAGTTTGAACTCTAACTTCCGACATTTTTAAAGTAAAGCACTGAATATGCGACTCGTGCTTCATACATATTTGTACAATTGAATGGTATTTTAGTAGGTACCTAATTATATTATATAATTTAATCATTTATAATAATATTTCCATACCAATTGCAGTTGAAAGACACCACGTTAAAAACGGTAAAGAATTAAAATAATAGATTGCATAAAAAAATAATTTTCATGAACGATTTTTAATTTATTTTACTCATGTATTATGTTATGAGTTATGATGTAAATAATACCATTGATCCAAATTACACAATGTAAATCGGAGATGTTGTAAAACTTTTTTTTCACAAAAACCACTTCATCAATTTCAAAATAATTAGACGATTAAGGACTTTAAATTAACATATTTATTTTTCATAAAACAGAATTGTAATCGGTTCAACCGTCTGGCTCTGTCGAATTAATAAATTTCCGTCACCACACAACAGCTATTCCAATCGGTGATAACTTCAAACTTTATTTTCTCAAATACTACTCCACCGATTTCGATAAAAATTATCTCTTCACAACATCAAGTATTTAGCTTTTTTTTTGCCGAAAACAGAAATTAAATCGGTTTTTCTGAGAAATTTTTACCCCAAAAAATGTCCATACGTTATAGACTAACATAACTAAACCGATTTGATATCTGTTTTTGGATTATTAAAGCTATACATTGCGTTTGTTTGATTTGTTACTTTGATTTCTTTTTATTGTAAACCATGCCACACTATGCAAATGTACCGCTTAATTTTTTCACTTACCAGCCAACATTTTCTTACCTACAGCTAATGAAGACATTGAAGACCATACCAAATATTATTCTAATGGAGATCACGGTACTAAAATTTATTGTTAATACACGTCCTCCAGATTTTGAATGCTATACTTGTGAATAATTATATAAATTTATTTACGTTGTTGTTTTTAAATTAACTGTTTAGAATTCACCATTGAGGGGCCATCACATTCAGATGCAAATGGAAATTTAAATGGACATCATGACTTTGAGGACTCAGGTAGATGGAAAAATGTTTAACAATTGGTTTTCAAATTTAATTATCCTAAAATGAATTGATTAATAAACGCTACCAATACAACAATGACAGAACAAGACACGGTAGAAAAGTAGTTTGGAGATTGGCCACAGTTCTGGAAGTTTTTCTTTTATCACAGAATATATAAAATTTCGATTCTAGGCTAGCTTAGTGAACCAAATTTTCAACAAATTGTAAATTGTAAAGGTTTATTATATAAATTACGTGCTACATATAGCTACAAATAATTACAATATATGCTACATATATGCATGCTACAGTTCTAAATGATTAAGACAGTTGAGACATTTACATTACATGTGTACTTCATTCAAACAAATATTTTAAAATTTCAATAATAGTTCGTACAACTCTGTAGAAGATTTTTCGCCAAAAAATTTAGAATGGAAATCACACAATAACAATTAACAAACATCCAAGTAAAATATATTGAATACTTACTAGTACATTTTTAACAACAAACCGAAAAATATGTAATTATCTGTAAACCTCAACATAAACATTTTTAATGGGTTTTAATTTAGAGTGATATTTTTCACATCAGTATACTTGTGCTGATGAAGTATAATCAACCCCTAACAAATTCTTAAAAACTATCCAAAGCAGATGAAATCCAACAGGAAATTCACTGCACCCCCACCCCCCCCCCACTCATTAAAATTGTTTTTAACTCCTTGTGTTTTCATTTTAATACTACCTTTCTTGTTACAAAAGGTTTGATAAGGACTATAAAATATACTTAAACCTTACCCAAAAACTATCACTAATTGACAATAACCACCCTACGGCAATTAACCAACTACAAGCCTGATTTCCCTAAGGGAAAGTACCCACCAGCCTTTTCATACGTAGAAAACTTAAAATAACTTCACACTGTTTTTAACGTAATAGGTAATTGTGTGATAGTTTTGACTGTTGAGTAAAAAAAATATTTTCATACAATTTACTCACTCTGATTTTGTACAATTTGCTTACAACCAACTTAAAGTAATTTAACGAAAAAACAGCTAAACATGAAATTTAAAACCTCGGTAAATCAGTTATATTTGGCCTAGAATTTTAGGTCAAAAGCGTAAAATATGGTGCCAAGAAAAGCAGGGAGATTATAATTTATTTGCCCAGAGTTTGGTGGACGAGTTTATTTTCCCCCTGCTAAAATGGTACCAGAAGCCCTAAATATATACTAATATATATTGAAAATAACAAATTATTTTTAGAGAGATTTTGTTATGATCGTTTTATATTTATATTACCACGTAAAATCAATAATGATTTTGACTTTATAGAATTCAAAATATACGCATCGATAGAAAAATCAAATCCCATATATGACATAGAAAATGGACTCTTTGGTGATGAGGATTTTGTAAGTAAGTGGAAAAAATGATTTGTTCTTTTACAAATTCCTAGAGTTTAAAAAGCTTTGTTACTTTTACAAACGATATTGAGTTTTTTTTTTATTTTTTGCTCTATCACGTATAGCTTTTACAGAATTGTGTCGATGCCCGTCACCTGTAATGCGAATTTTTCGAGATCTTTTGGAAAGGGAGGTACATTAAATGAAATGTTTTTTATAGGTACGTCCAACAAAAAATATTGCCGACTAATATTTTAGGAACGAGCAAAAGTGCTATGTGTTTTTTGCTTTTTGGTCGATATTTCCAGTTTCCACCAGTTTGACAGATCAAAACGCGTTCCTCGGCTTAGATGATCCTCAACGCAACCTACTGGCAGCAAAAAAAAAAAATTGAATGTCTCTTCTTTTAAATTACGAAATCACCTAAAATAGATATATTTACAGAAAAAAAAACACACTTTTTTTAAAATACCTATTGTATGTATCCTAAAACTCAGTACCTCAAATAAATATAGGAGCATACTTAATCGTAAATATTCTTTCAAATATTTATCCATATTTTCGTATTGTGTTAGATCATAATTTATCAATTGATAACAGTTCATCAGACTTGAATACAAATACGGGTAAGAAGTTAATTATTTAGTAAATTTGTACTGTAGGTACGTCATATGTAGTATACTTTCAACTGTTCTACTAATTAAAATATTAATAACACATCTAATGTTTAAAATTAATAACACATTTCTTTAGACTATCAACATAAATTTAATCGATATAATTATATCGATAACAACATTTTTTCTATAAATTAAGACAGTTATAAAAGGTGTAATATTTGCAGATGATCAAATAGTCAATTAAATATCAGATCAACAATATTTTGTCTGCCCAAAACAGACATTTAATTGTCTACTAATTACTTAAACGAGGTTTTCAGAAAAAATTGGTCAACTTGCACAATACAGCTGTTTCCTTATTAACGGGCAAAAAATATTTATTGTCAGAGAACTGGGCTCCCCGTGTATTATAAACATCATGCTCTAAACCTTTGAGCTTGCAGTGACCAGCATAAAACTGGTTGGATTAGGAAAATCACTAAGCTTAGTTTTAATTTTGCAATGTGTTTATAAACAGCTTGAGATTACTCAGACAAAAAAAAATAATAAAAAATACTGACGACTCTTGTACAACCAATATCTCATTGCAGTGGCGTATTAATTAATGGATGGCTGAGTTCTCTGAAACCCCTCCCGAAAATTCAGAACTAGGTTTTTTTTTATTTTACAGTAACGTATCTGAGAATTATTTGTTTTGATATAAAAAGAAGCGGGTTGGTGAGGTTGTAAAAACTATCGCCACCGCCAACCGTATATTTAAAATTTTTTTGGAGGAGGGAAAATGCTTAATTTTAAGGGCTGGTTTTCTTTTTTCCTACCTACTTAATTCCTTAAAAGGGTGAAGCAATGCGGACCAGATAATTTTTTAGAATCAGCCCCTCCCACGATAAATCCTGGCTACGCCACTGTCTCATTCGCTTGCATTAAGAATTTTAGCAATAGAAATTTAAGGCGGTTGGAATCGTTGGTCGGTTTTCTTTATCTGTCCGTCACATTTAAATCATAGGATTTTAAACGGTTTTTACTTCCTACGTGCCAATCAATCTATTAATGCGATAAGGAATCTGTAAACTGATTACAATTCTTCAAGACGTCTACTTTGCATCCGTCGAAATTTTTTATTTTCTTGTCATATTTTTTTAGAATACAAAATTTTAAAAACTCAAATTGCTTTTTAAAATTTAATCTGTAAAATTTTAGAAGATAAAATCAAAAATGCGCCTCGACGGATGCAAAGCAGACTTCTTGAAGAATTCAAATCACTTTACAGATTCTTTATCGTATTAATATATTAATTGATCGGTGTGTTGGAAGTAAAAACCATTTAAACTCCTATGATTTACGTGTGACAAACAGAAAAAGAAAATCGACGTTACCAACCACATTAGGCTATTTTATCATTTTTAAACTTATTTCTTATGTTATAATTTCCAAACAGGATTGGAAATAATACACGAATTAGAAGGACGTAAGTGATTAATTGTTTCATATGATTATGTCTCAATCTTTCTATTTATTTTTAATTTCTTACATTATAACATTACTTTTAGTACCAATATTTTCAGTATTTTTATTTATTGTTTTGTAACTACTTGACACTTGTACATGTACCAACTTACTTTATTTAAATATTATGTATACATATAATAATTTCGTTATTTATTATGTTCTATTTCAAATCTATATAGTGGACCACAAATCTCGTAAGTTTGTTATTATACAATTTTGATGATTTAAGTTTTCCAAAACACAAATAGAATTTTCCATCATATAACAATTATGTTTATATATTTACGAACATATGTTATTACATAGGCTTTTATAATAGCGCAGCACTTAGGATGCATTGGAAGTTAATTAAATAAAAAGCAATTTTCAATAATATTACAGTTCTGAAATGCATAATAATTTTAGTAAATTTATAGTCTCATTAATGCTCAAAGAATCAATCGTGGGTGATACACAAATGTATCCACTTTAATGGAATTTAGAAGTACATTGAATATTTAAAGATTCAACATACTTGTATTCTGAGTAACGCGGAAATAAAGTAATCTATATAAATTAAATTGTAAATGTTTGTTTATTCAAAATCTTAAATATCCAAAAGTACTTTATCGATTGCTATGGATATTTGGACGGTCTTTATTTTTTTAGATTTTCAAACGTTCCACACCTAAGAGTGGTCTCAAACACGAATTTGGTCCTTAAAATACCGAGATTTAATTATTGCCTTATATTTTGTCATATTTTTTTGTTTATTTCCGTTCGATATTGGTTACACGGGTTCAAATTCTATTTGTTTACTTGTCTAATAAATTTGGTGAACAAAGACGACCAGTCTATCACTATAAAACTGTAAACATAAAAACAGAAAAATTAATTTCTCATCGAATTTGTTTGAAACTCTTCAGAAACTTTCCAAAACACAAACAGTGAAATTCAACCCTATTAATAGTTAAATGGGAGTGAAATTTAAAAAATTTGATTTTTGGCATACATTTTTTTTTAACTAACAAAAATGCGCTGACATATAATTAAACATGTATGAAAACAGTTAGCAAAATGTGCAGGAGGTTAGATGATGAGAGATGATGATAATTAATGAAATACGACATGTAGATATTGTTACGACGAATCTATAATGTAAATTAAAATAGAAAAAAGCACCGCGAGACTGTACATGTATCTGTGTACATTTATATCCTATAGTTATATATCCAAAATAAAAATGTTGCTATAATTCCATGTTGGAAGAAGGAAATTTTTAAAACATTTCATAAGAACAACGATCATGTCTTCTCAATAATAACTGAGTCAAGATGATTTGATTCACCTGTACTTATATCACTGAACAATCTACACTTTACAGCAATGTGATTATTTGATTAACTTTATAAAAAAACCTTCTGTTTTATAATATCAGTTAATTAATTTTTCAGGAAAATGTTTAAGTGAGAATTTTTATCAAGTTAATAAAACTAATTACTTGAAACATAGAAATCACAATACTATAAACAATGCTTTTACTCTGAGATTTATTGTGATAAGAAAATATAATATCAACTCTTTCAGCTATTATCTATCCATTATAAGTTTGTGTTCATCCGGTAGTTTTTGATAACATTATGGTAGTTGGCATTAACAGAATAAGAAATAGAGTAAACCAAAAATTTAATTTTTCCTACAACAAAAAAAAAAAAATAAGAAGAAATTATAATTTGGTGTCAAAGATTATTTGCTGAGTTTGATTTGATATAAATTTGCTTATTTTAAAATACACATTGAATTTAAAAGCTGTGTTTTAGCTGACAAACAATTTAGCGAGTTTCAAAATAAAACCAATTGTTGACCCGCTTAATGGTGTAAGAACAACATTGTAGTAAATTAAATGCTTAACGATTCTTTATTATTTCCGTACACTGTGTTATAACTTATTATTTTTAGCATTGTAATTTTAATATGCAATTGAACAGTTAATCGGTATTTATTTTTGCAATATTTCAATAATTTATTTATGTTCAAATTAATGTGTAGATTTACTGTATCATGCTGGATATATTTGTAAGTAGCCATTTTGTTAGTCGTTAAATTTTTTAGAGTTAAATCAAATAAACTCACAACACAGCTAATACTACCGCATTTGTTTCATGATGTTATTTATGATATTTTAAGTGCGCACATTATTATACTAGGTATATTTATTATACTATTACACATACAAAACAGTCATCACACAAAAATATAATATGGACATGGTTACAGTAAATAAATAAATAAATAAAAATTTCCGTCTGCACTAAGTACCTAGGAATACTTGTACAAAGAGACGGAGGCTATATGAGAGTTGCGAAACATAGGATTAAGTGCGGTTGAATGACACGAAAAGAAGCGTCCGGTGTTTTATGTGATAAAATAATTTCAATAAGGATAAAAGGTATGTTTTACAGGAGTGTGTCGGGACCAACCATTTTGTATGGTTCGGAGTGTTAATGTGTTTAACACATAGTGTGAATGATTTAAGTTTGTTGTAGTTATTATTTAATATTTTTTTTTTTTTATAGTAAATAGTAAATATATCATTAAAACAACATGTTTTTGATGCAAAACAAATTATTATCATTTTTATTTTCATAGATAATTCTGGCAGAACAAATTACATGGTCAAACATTGTGGAATGAGTATGTGTTTTAACCACTAATAATTATTTGATGTTGACAGTCATGTAACATGTTAAACCGTAAGCTACTTGATAATTACCTACACCAAAATAGACTTCTCGATGTTCCCACAAAACGATTGTAGATTGAACGATTTATACAAAAATGTTTAGTTTTCATATTTTAGTAGGTATAATCGTGGAAAAGACCTTGTTATTGCAGAATCGTCTTAACTCTTAACTACGCCCAGGTTACTTCCAGGTTTATAACATTTCAGTATATCTGTTTACCCATAGTATAAACAAATACATATATTTAAAATATTATTTGACTCTATTATTGAACAACTATTTTTTTCTTTTTACCTTTTATCTGTTTGGCAATATTACTCTTTCAAAAATTTACCAAATCATTATAAATTTGTATATTTTATGACATTAGGAGAATCGCGATTGATGTGATATTTAATTTAACAATATTTCATTTATTTTAGTGCTAATTATTGCACAATCAATGCAATTTAAAATTTGTAAATACTATAGAGAACTCATGAGTGAATTGCTCAAAAAACTATTTTCACAAGCGCTGCGATTATTGCTTCTAGGTTAAAATACACGTTTTAAAAACAGTGACCAAATACATCTGCAAATATCATTTTGAATGCAACGGATCTGTCTATCTTTTATATCCTATATACTCGTAATATAATCTGATTCAGTAAATTCCACCAAAACTGAAACCATTTTTTTCATTCATAGGATTTTATTTTTAAATAGTTACCTATATATACACGAATAAAAATATATTATTATTTAATAATTAATTGAACTGCTATAATATTTATTTCATTTATTCAATATGTTCATAAAGGGATTAAATTGCTAAATACATTTCTTGAAGTTTATTTTTGAGCATTTTCTGTAATTAAACGGCATGATCTAAAATTTTCGTTTAATTTAAGTAGTTTGGTAATATTATGATACGTAGGTAATATCTATAAAATACAATAATTATCTTAAAAGAAGTCTTATTTGAGTAGTAATGTAGTATGCCTACATAATATTTTGTTGAAATGACATTGATTATACTAACATAATTTTGATAAAATTTAGCTGAAAAGCAAGTTTTAACGATGCGCTTACCTGGTAAGTATTTTTTGTTAAAATTCTAGGAAAGGAAAATCATTAATAAAATTTAAACCGTACATTTCAATTAAAAAATATGATATTTATGTTTGTTTTTGATATTATTTTAACCTAGATTCCGAATATCAGGAAAACTTTTTTTTAGATTCTGAGCATAGTGATTGTAGTGAGGAGCACATTTATTTTAGATTTTTACTGTACAAAAGTAACTCGGTCAATCGTTTAAAGAGTTATTAAAACATGCAAGTACGGTATTATAATCACTTGTTTGTTGACAATCGAATTAATACGTGCATTGCAATAAAATGTTAACGTTTTGTCAGTATTTTTACTATAAATGATTTCAAAAACTAATGGGTGGTTTTTTAAAATATATTTGGATACAAACAGAAAATGTTGTTTTACACATCATCATATCGAAGTTTTTTTAAGCTTACTATTTTAAATTTGTCTTGGTTACAAATTCTCCCGATAAATAAATCACAAATATTATCAGTTTTTCCAATTTCCATACTTAAAACAAATGCTAATTTATTTTTTTTTAGAAGCGATTAACAAACGCCAGTATACCATTCAGATCAAACTTTAAATTACCAATTGATCACCCCAAAGTATTCGCATCCATTATTTTATTATCTCTGAGTATATTATGTACGCACGTGCATGCACAAGCTAATGACGATTAAAATTTCAGCCATACCACTAAGCCTGACAAAAGTTCGGGTACTTAGGTTCAATTGATTTTGAATTTGTGAAAAACCACACAATAATTAACTAATCTTATGTGTAGTGTTGAAAGCAGAATTTTGTTTTTTGTTTTTTTTTTTTTTTTTGTTACATAAATTTATCTAAAATAACAAAAATTAATTTTCTTAGTTATAAAAACTAAAATTAGGTTTTTAATTACTTTGGCACTTAAAATTAAAATTTTATTTCCTACAAAAATAGCAAAGTTATACTACTCAAATATTGTTACGTAATTGAAATTGGATTTCTTTAAGCCCCTTTATTTTTATCAGTCATATTGGTGTAAGCAAGGAAAATAAAGGTGGAGGGTATCTAATGCTATTAAATTTGTATTAAATTTTCAAAACTTTTTCTGAAAATAATTAAAGTATTTATTGAACTAAAATGACAAAAATTTGGAATTATTTAAAAATTTGTATATTCGATAAAAATCTCAAAATAGGTTAAAAGCTTTGAAAATTTCACAAAACTGTTATATTATACTACGTGTCATAATGTATAAAAGTTACAAGCATTTTAAGTTTCAATATTCTAAGATAAATCGCTTAAAGAAAAATGAAAAATTATGAAAAATTTATTTTCCGTACATTTTACCGTTTTTACTCATTTTTTGGGTACTATTTTGACTGTAACTTACCAAATTTTATAAAACAAACCTCCAATGTACCTACCATGAGACAAACTAGAACTACCAGAAATTAGGTACAAGTGATATAATTGAAGAGTTTTTTAAGAAATTATCGTGGTTTTAGAAAGCATAAAAAATGAATAAAATATAAACACACGACACGCTAAAACCAATAAATCATTCTATCTACACTCAGAATATATATTAGTTTGTGTATTTATAACAAGATGTGTCTTGACTATGAATGCATTTCACAAATCATTGTTAAAAACAACTCAGAAAATAGTAACGTACTGGTAATAAAGTGCTATATTTTAATTTATTAGGAGAGCTTACAACTGAAGAAGAAATAAACAACAAGAGTAAGTTAATGTTTGGTGTTTGGTGTATTATCAGTCAGATACTATATAATGAATTATTTTTTTTATTTAAATAGTTAAAAACGTATGTAGGTACCCAAATAAATGAAAATCTAGTTTTCAAAATTATTTTTTTAAGTAAAAAAAAAGTCGGTACTCTAGGTCGCGTTGGTAGTTTGATGCTGTGGGTCACTGTTTTAGTAGGTTTAATTAGAAATTATATAGGTATTATGATTGTACGCAATTGCATACAAAAATAACGTTTCTATTTCAGTTTACCTAAATAAAATGTGCCGTGACAATATAATTTATTATTAGAGTTATTAAGATGAGTATCAATTGCACAACAGTTCGTAATTTTATTGTTATAATCAAAATAACACTGTTTTATAAATACTTTTTTATACGCTTTCAGAAACTACTGGTCGGATTTTTTTGAAAATTTTGAATTTTGATATCAAATTTTGTTTTACATAACACATTTAATTTTCAAATGTTATAAGTACAACAAATTTGTGTGAGTTTTACTGTATTTAAAAACTCATACTCACTTACTTGGATTTTACAACAACAATACGTTATATTCAAATTTAATTTAAATTGTATAGAGTTTTCAAAACGTAATGTTTGTAGTGAAAAAATAAAATACTAAAAAAAGCTATATTTTTCAGGTTTAAAGAAAGAATATCAGAAATTTATCAAAAATAATAACGCTAGAGTTAAACATGGTAAATTAGGTACATGGTAAAATTATATCAAAATATTTTTATTCATTCTAAATCAATTGTTTTGTAAATCATATTTTTTAGGTAATAAAATAATATACAATCATCGTACATTCGTACATATGATTTTAAAATATAAGGTTGTCAGTAAATTGAATGCTGAAAAATATCTACTTTTTGAGAATTGAATTAGTTAGAAGAATTAAGCTTATAAGTAATATAGCATAAATGTTTGAGAAAAGAGAATAAAAAGTGAAACATCAATATCGCGAAAATCAGTTTAGTTTTATTCCGGGAAAATCGACAATGAAATCATTATTTTGTGTTAGACAACTAGTACAGGGAAAATAATAAAAAGCTATGCATGGTAAATTTGTAGGTTTAAAAAATGCGTATGATTGAGTCGTAACTTCATTCTAACTGCAATAATAGTTATACGCTGATTTATTATAATTTATAAATATTTATTTTAACATAATTGGTTATTTGTGTATTTCAGGCATGATTATTGATGAAAAAACAATTAAAAAGTATCATTTCAATAATAGAAGTAAGTTTTGAGCAGTACATTATTTAGTACTTATAGTTTGATAAAAGTCGCATGTAAGAATTGGGCTGATAAGTATTTATACTATTATTATTTTAACTAGGTATTGCAAATAAAGTAGAAATTTTTTTTTGAGACATTATAAAGTTTGCATTGAAAATTTTCACATAAAACATGGCTCAGAAAATAATCAAAATATCAAAAAATGTTCATATAAACTGAATCTAATTTAAAACCAAAATTTACAATTGTTTTGTAGCATTCAAATTAAAAATCGCGTAGTCTCTTGCTACCCATAAAAGGGATGACTATTGTGAAAATTTCAAGGCGTTTGACGCAAATATTCCAAAAAATAGCATCAAATCAATTCCAAACTTTTTAGTGCTATTACGTTTTTGCATTTGGGGGACGATCCCTCTGCCCGTAAAAACGTTTACACAAAAACAAAAAATTAACAAAACATCATTGTTAAAGCATATTCGCGCTACGCTTAGAATCTAATAAATTTAAATCTGATGGAATTTTTGTCACCTTGGTGTTCTACTCATTCGAATATTTCGTAGACATTTCTATTACTGTTTGAATATCATCTAGAAAAGTTATAACAAAAAAAAAGTTTAGAATTAATTGATTATTGGCATATTATAGAAAAATATGTTATGAAGGTCTTACTTTTTCTTCTCAATACATAAATATAATATATATATATTTATTGATGTACAGATGTTAGTAGAAAACTAAGGGTTTTCCGAAATCTATCCTGTGAAATATTGAATAACTTCAATATTTCTATATTTAGCCCAAATTTTATACAAGTTGTTTGAAATGTATTAAAGTTTGCATTTTATACAAACCAAAAATGTTACTAAATTACAATTTTCTTGTATAATGTTTGGAAGAGAAATGGCAAGAAAAAAAATGGAAATAATGACTTATTATAACAATGTAGTATTGCGTATATCTAAGATTATAATAATATTATAATAATATATATTTATAATAATATTAAGATATTATCTACTATTTAAACTAGAAAGTTAATGTATAATCTGGCTTTTTTAGATTTATTTCTGTCTAGTGTAACAGTTTTATATACGTAATAACACGATACTTGACAGTGCACATTATCGGTCAATATTATCAGTCTATCATACGCAGAGAAGTTAAAAACATCAGAACTTTTAATGTTTTTATTCATTTAAAAGCTAAAATACATTGATAAGTCCAAAAAGAGTATGAATTTTTTTGATACTTGACAAAATATAAAAAAGTATACAATTTTGATTAAATTTATTAATTAGATATTAATATTTATGAAAATAATTCTTTATTATGTCTACACAACAGATGAGAAATTCAAAATACTCGATGTCATGAAATATCTATATTAAAAATAAATTTGATTTGTACAAACAACGTTGGTATTAATCGCTATTTGTTACAAATATCATTTTAGACTTTGTAGAAGAATATCATCAACATCTTTCGTCATACGCGGTTCAAGCTCCCAGTAAGTTAAGTTTTGTACTTTCTAAAAACATTTTCCTTACTTCATGTAAGAACGTTGTAAGAAAAAAAAAAAAAATTCACATTATAGAAGTTTAGATAATATCATTTAGAGAGGCTAAGTATTTTTCATTAATTTGTACATTATCAAACTATTAAATAGGTACATAACCTTACCGCTAACAATCATATAATGCATACTTGTAGGCTATCTTGCGTTGTGCAAATCTTATTGATATTGTTGATAAAATCAGTTTTAAACTCGTTCGAATCAAATTTAAAGTAGGAGTAGAATTCTCTCTGGCATTTTTAATTGTCACCCTTTTTTTTTTATTATAGCTGTATAATTTATATCCATAGCACTATAATAGTGACTAAACTCTGTTTTTTTAAGATCATCAGTTGTTATCACTTTAAATTATGAACTACGAGTGCAATCGTTTTTCACAACAATAATCTAAAGCGTCAAGTGCAAAATCAACTTTAAGTTAATGATATCATTCAATTTTTGCAGGAACAACGCGAAACGCGAGATCGTGGTGTGGAGCCATGGGTAAGAAATAAAGAAAATGTTCAAATTATAATAAAAATTTAAATAGTAAAAGAAAAAAACGTTTTGAGGAAATGATTGTATTAAGTAATTAATTGACTTCGGTCATAACATAGTATAAAATTAATTTGGACATAGTACGTTCAACGATAAAAGTAACATAAAACATCTTTGCCAAATGACTTAAATTTAAATGGTGCATTATGAGATCAATAAGAGAAAATGTGGTTCTATAAATTAAAAATTTTTAAAGTTCTATATCTAGTTTAAATTAAATTAATTGAAACTTAAATTCGAGTTAGAATGTTTTTTCCCGTTCTAATAGTTGGAAGACATTTCAATCGATTTCAAATAATGTTGGATGATTTATTAGCAACAACTGAGGAAAAAAAAGTATAAAAATAACGAAACAATAAAGCCATAAATTGTATAAAAAAACTTTCAAAGAGTTTTTAACAATAAAAAGAAAACATAATGGTATTAGATTTCTGTTTAAGTTAAGAGTTTTTTTTAACTGAAACTGAGAGATTTTATGAGAAAGTTACTGCAAAAATCAATAAGTTAAAATATCTCGAATCACTATAGTTCGATTTGTTAAAATTAATTGATGTTTTAGGGAAAATGCATTTGTCCCATTTTAATAATGAGAATTTAAAAATAAATAACAGACCTTTTTGATTTTGAATCTGAATTCAAAAAATAACCAACAATTTAAACAAATGCTTTAATTAAATAACTATAACGATCAAATTTTCTATCCTAGGAGAAATATATGCATAAAACTAAAAAATGGCAACAAAAATATTTTTTTATTGGTAAACCATAAAAATGTCACTGAAAACAATTAAACCAAATCATGTTTTTCTTTTTATAATAACATGACGTGTATGATATTTAGTATAATTCATGATCATAAGTATTTGATCAGTGTATTTTTTAAATTTTAGAACAAAAAGGTAAGATATATGTTTACAATAAAAAAAAAACCGGGATCACTTAAAGTCGCGTGAGTAGTTTGATAGAGTAGCAACTACGCTTTGGGTGAGTCACTAGTTTAAAAGTTGTGGTTCAAACGCATTATTTAATATTTTAAATCATTCCTTTTTGAAATACGATTCTGAGCTAGCTCAGTTGTCTAGTATACGTCCTGTTAAAAACCAAATTAAATCAATAATATGGTCCAAAAAATCCAAAAAACGTAGCCGCGTATAAAGTATATTAAAACGTAAATAACGTGTGAAACCATGTTTCAAACCATTTGGACCATTATTTGAGGAGTTAGTACGATTTTAGTATCAATTTCACAATAGCACGTAATTTCATTGATGTAACCAAATTACACAATTTTTCAATACTTTTATTATGAATCTACTAGACTCCATTCTTAAACATAATAACTATCAAGTTCATTAAACAGAATCAGCACAAATTTCAATCATCATTTGAATATTCTTTAATATGTTCCAATTTATATACAAATACCAGTTAAAGATAGAATACCAAGAAATTTTTAATGGAAAAAATTGGTTAAGACTGTACCAAAAATTAATACAAAACAAAAATAAAACATAATGTACGTATTACGAGTGTAAGTTAGATTTGTGAAAATTAATATAGTATACTTTGTAAGTTTATCAGTTAATTAAAAAACAAAAAAAGTAAATTACCAAAAAAATTTTCCAGATAAATCATTTAATCACCTATTCAATACATGTAAGTATTTAGTTTTACTCATTATGATTAATTATGATGCATTAAATTGTTATTAAAATGTATACATTTTTCTTAAACTTATTTTTATTATGTATAAATATTTCAATCTACTCTACTAACTATTTTTAAAGACACACCGGATAAAAAAAACTGTAAAGATATACCTAAACAAATTTAACCAATTTCCAAAAAATTTTATCAACTTGGAAGAAAACGTGTTTTTAACTCTGTGTTGATGTTTTGATCCTTTCATACGAGAGCTACGGATTTTCTTAAACAAAACCTGTAAAATTTTGAGCATTTTCAATTTCAATCGTTTATAAAATGTTAATGCAATTATTACGTACCTACGCAATGAACCAAAATAAAAATATTTTACCAAAATTGTTTTTGATATTCGTTTAGAACTCACTTAGTTAAAACTTTTTATTAAAAAATAAATCACAAATATAACCAATTTTAAAAGACTGAAAATAATTTTTAACGATTTTAAACGTTTCTTAGTGACAAACAAAGCTGCAATATTTATATCACCTGCCGTTTACTTAATTTTAAATTTCTTTGGGAAATTAAAATTTTTATTGTACGAAAATGACACAAGAAATGAAAATGATTGAAAAATTGAAATGTTCTATAGTTTTCTTCAAAAGTCTTCGAAATAATTTTAAGTTTGTATCAGTATTCTATTTTGTTATAGATAGATAGTTGCTATAGATATGTTGTGTAAAGAATTTGGGTGTTTTCCATCAATATTAAGGGTGTTATGTGGTTTTTTTTTTTTTTTTTTTTTGCCAGAATGACTTTTTCAATAAATAATATAATATATATATGTATATACAAGTATTGAAATTATTCAAAATTATAATGTTAAAATGAACAAATAATATATTAAAATGGGCTATACCGAAAAATGAGTCTAATCAAGATTGGAGGAGCATTCTACAAGTGTTACGAACGTGGTATAGACAAAAGAGAATTAGTTAGTTAATTTTAAAAAATTTTAAAAACACATTTTTGTTAAATGAATAGTTTCCTCGCGCCACTCAGCATCTAAAAAAAGTTATATTTTTTTTAATAGTAACAATATTCTTTTCATGTTTACACAGTAAGAAAAAAATCAAAAAAAGAAACAAATCAATACCAGCCGGTTATGGACCAACGTAAGAACTAATTTGTAATATTCTCATAAAAACACATTAAGTACCTAATTACAAGGTACCAGCCTGTGTCTATGTAGCGCTGAGGAGACAGGTGCCCGCTGTGTACGATGTTGTTGTGACAGTAGGTAGCTAATATTATAACGCGCGTGTAATAATTTTCAACTTTCAACATTACTCCTTGCAGTCATCGCCAAACGAAGATTGATATTATGATTTATAAACTCTTGTTATCATTTCGTATTGACGGTATGCTATAAGAATTTCTAAAGTTTATTTTAGTTATTATTTTTTTAATTTTTAAAGTTTCAAATTCGGCACGTCTAGTTTACATCTAAAACTGGTGATTTTCTTCAACAATTTTATTTTCCGTTTGCTGTAATGATTTTGATGAATCGTCGTTAGCAAATTTGTTTTTGCGCAGTATTGCCAGTACTGAATTTCTTTTTGAGTATTTTATAGCATACAAATGTATAATTATTAGAAAAATTACTTTTTTTTTTTTTTACAAAGTGTTGCATGATATTACCACTTGATCACACATAGGACTGATACTGACAAAAATCTGTGCGTTTTTTTTACATCTACGAATAGGTTTCTTTCTACTAGTTTTTAGCCTAGAATTAGAAGTATGAAAGTCTATTAGTCTTACTTAAACATGGTACTTAGCTATACAAAAACATTAAACAATAAACACACCATTTAATACAATTTTGCCCAATTAATTATAAAGTATGTAACTGTAGTATCATTTTCATTTAGTATACGTTTTTAACTATTCAAAAAACAAAATAACAAGCATAATTTGTAATATACTATTAATAAAAAAAAAATTTTAACAGAGGCCGTACAAAAAAAAAGTAAGGTTTATGTAAGCGATTTATATATAAGTCGCAGGCACATGGTATCATAGAAATGTTTGGTTTTATTTACACTTTATCGATATAAGAGATATAAATTGAATGATTATTATTATTATTATTATTATTACTACATGGCATAAATAACTATTTATGCCATGTAAGTTCAAGAAGTTAAACACTATAATACTATATAATGCATAATATTTTCTCTAATATAGGGAAAATGTGCCATTATTTAACTAATTGGACTTTTCTTTCCCTTACAACTGTGAGCTAATAATGAGCTAATATAATATTCTCTTTTTAACGTGATGTGTGTTGTGCGCGCTTGTAGCCATACAATGCAACCAAAAAATAAAATTAAACAACGTAGATTTTTTTAAATGACGTACATCATAAATGTCAGGGGGCTGCTGAAACATTTTTATACCTCCCCCATTTGTTTTTTTTTTTTTATTTTGGAACGTTATTCGTATCATACAAACTTCGAAATAAGTCGTAATAATTTTGCCTTGAATATTGAGTGATGAGAACAATTTACCAGGTTTTGGGTTATTGGGGGAATTTATAAAAATATCAACTTTTTGTTTCTATATCATGTTTAGAAAAAAAAACTAAAATTTAATATACGCTTCAAATAAAGTACCAAGAAGTCACTATAATCGTGACTTGAACAATAGAACAGCCTCTAGACCATCCTATGGTTTTACTATGCATTTACTATAGCTAATACTATAAGACGTTTCCATATGCCGATGTATCCTTGTATAGCATGGACATTTTACTGGTTTTTCATTTTTACATTCTTTGATTTCCAAGTTCATCGATGTATTAAAAATCAATTATGATATTTTATTTTTTTTTTTTCAGTTTTAACAGACACTAACGATCAATTTGCGTTTCAAGTTGCAGAAAAAATAGGTTTGTCATTCTGACCTTCCTAAGAAACTATTAGAAATTATAATTCGTTGTAGTGTATGTTTTTATAGAATCCCAATGGGTGTTAATATTATTTTTGTTAGTAATATCAATTATTATTATTTTCAACAATGGTTCCAGGCAAACTTCCAATGATCAGTACATAATTTCAAGATCCACACAATTCAATGTTTCTTTCCGTCTGACAAAACAAGTTAATTGTTGCGTTTTGAATAACAACGTTTCGAATAAAAATCATAACGACTTTGCTTTGAAGTGTAAGTCAAACAACTCTAAGGGATCAATGTTTCGGGTGGAATTTTGGTTCGGTAACTAAACGTTTAACACCCAATAAACTTGTAAATAAAGGTGGCTGAAACAAATTACGATTCGAACCACAACAGTTCGCCTATTTAAATAACGTGTAAAAAGTGAAAACATGTTTTCAACATTTGTCAGAGCAGCCAAATGTAAAGAATAACGAAAACCAAAAACTAACAAATTATGACCATACACAAATCACGACTGAACAATGCGTGACGCAATTTTTGAAATTGTTAAGTCGTACATACCAACTTTACGTTGCTAACCATTTATTAAATTTTTAAAATATTTTTTTCAAAAATTAAAGTTTTTATTGAACAACCACGAAAAATGAAAATTTTCAAATGTTTCAATATTCTATACTACGTATTAGATCTAAAATTATTGAAACTTTTTGTAATTAGTACCAGCCCTGTATTTTACCGAAGTAAACGTTGTATGTAAATTTCAGATCTTTTCAGTTATTATTTAGAATGTTATGATCAAATAACAATAATTATATTTCGTCAAAATCATGTTTGCCACACTTTTTACCGGATTTAATCGAAATTTTTGTGTTTTGGGTACTGCAATTACCTTTAGAATTGAAAATTTTGAAGAAAAAAAAATAGGTGGTGTAACGCACCAATTATATAAATTGAGCTATCAAACGATGTTTCAACCGTTAAGATCGGAGCAAATCACTATGCGTGACACAGGCGAAAAAAATTTTAAAACACACATCCTAATAAATTCAATTATAAGTAGCTTCCTTGCCTCTACTCGGAATCTGAAATACTGTAAGAAGATGTGTTTTCCGAATTTATGAAATTTAGGGCAACTGTACTAACTGAAAACTACTTATGTTAAAATAATATATAATATAGTGTTATGACAGTTATATAGTCATTTTTATTTTTCGGTACGGCCGTTGCGTGCTCGTTGAGCGGCATTTTTCCTCGATTACTTTTACTGTGGTGTTTTACATAGTAATAATCATTACATCATAACATTACATTTTTATTTTCCATTGTCATTTTCACTTGGATCTCTTACAAACCTCTGATCTCTGGAAATTGCAGCTTTAAGGGGACAAAAGATTGGTTTACGTCAACCCTATATTTTTTTCAATAGGGTGAGATTTCCTGGTAGATACACGTCTAGGACAAAAAGTTTGGCAAGATAGCTTCTCCATTCACAAAAAATGTGTGAAAAAATTTCAGTCCAGACGTTTTTATAGTAACACAATATAGTAATATTACAATATATCTTATAGTAACACGTATCCCATGATTTTGTTCTTTTTTTTTTTATTCTTCGACGTTTCCTAAAACCTAAAATCTCGTTCAAAATGATCAACCATCATCAATCGTTTCTATTCTGCCTGAAAATATGAATACGATTGGAATCTCAATGTGTTCGCTTGTGTCCTGTCTGAATATTGTGGTACCCTTAGAGTATAGGTTATGATTTCCCTAGTGCCGATGAAACTCATTTAAGTGCGATGACGGATTCACCTACTGGTATATGTGAGTCTGCAAAAGGATGATTTATCAATCAAAAATGTAGAGTGTCAGCTGTTTTAAAAAAAATTAAAACAATTAACCCGCATAGTTGATTACAAACCAAAGCACTCTACTCATAAGTATAAAATTATGAGTTCTAATAAACAATTTTAAAAGTAACA
This sequence comes from Hormaphis cornu, assembly GCA_017140985.1. Lineage (NCBI taxonomy): Eukaryota > Metazoa > Arthropoda > Insecta > Hemiptera > Hormaphididae > Hormaphis > Hormaphis cornu. Next base: position 34,521,491 of record CM029360.1, read on the forward strand.
ACAAAATTTTATATTATTTTAATTCTAGGATTAAAAGAAAAATTAATGGCAAAATATTTTATTTTATGTGAGTATATTTAACAACTTCCGATTCGATTTTTGAGACATGTTAAAAATGGCAGATCTTTTATAACAAATAAGACACTTAAACATAGGGGCGGATAGGCCCACCAGGATACCGGGCAAATCCCGGTAGGTCCTGATCTCTGTAGGCTTTTTTTTTTTAATATATATATACAGTATATATATATTTTCCATCACCAAAGAAGCGGCAGAAAAATTCGTTCAAAGGGCCAATATACAATTAGAGTCACTTGAAAGTAATTTAATTGTAGAAGACAGTTTTCCAGAAGTTCGCCAGCGTAAAAAAAAATGTTTATTGTCTTATGAATCTGAAGATACACAAAGCAATAATCTTCTTTATAGTTATGAATGAAATGTTTATAATTCAATGATTGATACAATTATTAATAGTTTGGAAATCCGTTTTGAAAAACATGGACAACTCTGCGCTGATTTTTCATGCTTGGATCCACAAAATTTCAAAGAAATTTCAAGACAAGTACCCCCAAAATCTTTAGAAAAAGTGTTTAGTATAATCAAACAATTTAATAATGATATAACTTTACAATCTTTACAGCAAGAATTGCAAGATTTTGCTTTAAAATGGAAAACATTTTGTCAAAGTTTAACAGAAGAATATTATAACACTAAATATAATAATACAGGTAGTTCCGATATTGGAAATGACTATGATAAAGAATATTATGAAAACTCTGGTTTGATACATGAAACAATATTAGATGACATACCGCAAAAAAGATCTTGTTGTAAATCATCAGATAAAAAGTGTCACATTTGCTGTTGTTTTGTATTGGTTCACTATAATCTGTATACTAATGCATATCCAGGACTTTATTTGGCTTACAAACTGTTGTTAACTTTATCAGTAAGCCAAGTGTCATGTGAACCTTTTCTAAATTAAAACATGTGAAAACACCAATTCGTAGTACTAAGTCAAAAGAATCTTGAAACACTCATGTTAATGAGTATGGAAAAGGACATTCTAATGGATCTCGATAATAATTATATAATAAACACAATTTCAATCAAGAGTGATCTCCTTAAAAAAGTGCTCCATTTTTAAATAGTATTTATTATTAATTATTTGTAGTTCATAAATTCTGACTTATTATTATAATTTTAACATGTTATGTAAATGTAATTTTATAAATACAGGATCTAAATTTTTGACTATTTTATTTAATATTGATTATTGATTACATTTATAAATTATAAATATAAAAATGTGTTATACTATACATGCATGGTAATAATGCATTTCATTTATTTATTTTCATTGGGCCCTTTCCATACATTTCCCGGTGACATTAATTTAGACTATCCGCCCCTGCTTAAACATTAAATACCCACTAAAAATAATAATAAATTTTATATAAATTTCTGAGTAATATTAGATTTTATTCAAAATATGCTTAAAAGATAAATATTGAAAAAAATACAATGTACTTATACCATAAAAAATTATTAAGTTTCGATTGACAAAGTCTGTTTTTAAACCTTTCATAGTTAATTTATTCGTATAAATATATTGACTTTGGTAAAATAATTACTTATACAATAAAAACTATTTACTAGATTCTCTTAATGTTATTAAACTCAAGTCAATAATAAAAACAAGCAACATTTTTCACAAGTATTACATTATTTTCTTAATACTTCTACTTTAGCGTGTGTCAGTAAGTTTTTGTACTGTTTAAATCACGTTACTAATATGAGACTTAAAACAAATATTCTTTATTTTTTATTTTTTATTATTAAATATACTGATACAACTCACCAAAAATTTCTGCAATTTATGTTTATGTCAGGCGAACTACGCGAACTGGGCTTTAAATGTGAGTATTTTCTTTGTACAAAAGCCCGTAAAAATACATATATTCATTATAATGTTGAATAACTCATAAATTATACTTTTTCTAAGAATAATATATTGCTGTTAATTTTTACTGTTTACTAATATATTTTAAGTAATATTTTTTTTTACTATAAAAGATACTTGCATAATTTGTAAAATAAAGTTTGAAAAATGAATTGCCAAAATCATTCCCACGTATCCGAAATATTTTACTGAAAATGAGTCAATATTTTTAATAAATCTGTAGGTATAGATAAAAATGTAAATGTTTGTTTTTTCAATATTTGAAATCTTCAAAATTTCTTCATCCATTGTTTTAGGTATTTTTGTTTTATTCTATAGAAAGTTTTCCGTAAATGATTTAATTTTAAAGATTTTCCAGAGTTCCACTCCATTAATACACGAATTTGTCCTTAAAGTACGAAGACACAAATGTTTTTTGTTTATTTTTTATCACTATTGATTACATGGGATCAAAATTCAATTTGTGCACTCGGCTAATTAAATTAGCAAACGACGACGACCAGCCAATGTAAACATAATAGTAGTTTCATTAATTGTATTGCGATCTTCATAAATATAATTCTAATAATCTTGTACCTACTGAACAAATTGACTGATTTTGATCAAAATTTTTGATATTTTTCATTGAGATACCAGAAAAGTCCATAGGAAAAAAATTAACCTCTCAGAAGGTAAAATATGGGATGAAAGTTGAAAGGCAATAGTATTGTACGTGCCAATCTAAAGTGATGGAATACGGGTTCATGATCTTAGTTTCTACCTTACTCCACGTGACCAAAAAATAGGCCAAGTCTCACCAAACATAGCATCCGGAAATCAATCCTTAAATGAGTAGAAATGGGTAAAAAAAAAAAAACGAACTTTTTACAGCAATTGAAAACAAATAGTAATAGCATGTGTGTAACTATGGTAGGTTGTCCTTTTAGCACATGGAGTGGTCGTTTTAGATTGTTTACTATTGGTAATTCACTATCTTTGTCGAGTAGAAACCGCTGAAACTTTATCTAAAAATTTGGTTTGTTGTTATATTTTATTCAGTAGAGACGTTATAAAACAAAATTTTTCATAATTCAAGCTTTAAAGGCGTAAAAATTTGTCTATAAATATGTTATCAGTATAGTGAATGGCTTATTATAACGTTTATTCTAGAAATTCAACGTTTAAAAGTTTCTTATAAGACCCACCAACTAGAGTACTAGGGCTCCCCCATCTGAATAATCGCTTTTATGATATCAATTGGTTTATTTAATGCTAAATGCTCTATCTGTCTGTTACGTTTTTATGATAAAACTGCCGAATTGATTTTGATAAAATTTTGTACGGACAAAACTTGAAAATATAGAAATAGACAAACTAGATTTCTTGAAAAAATTAAACTCATAAAGGTTGATATTATAGAAAAAGACGAAAAGTAGATTTCCAAAAGCCGATTTTTTAAAAAATCTTCCAATTATAATAATCGTTATTTTTCTTTTACATACAATAAAATATGTTTGAGATGATTAGTTAAAAATTACATATTTATAATTAAAATTTATGACTTTAAAGTAACCCATACTTTTAGATCATGACGCTGCGAAAAATATCAGTGAAGTTCTTCCGAACATAGAAAATAAAGGTAAGTTTTAACTGATATAGCTTAGCTTCTTAAAATTTGATAATAGAGAAGAATGAAGTGGTTTTACTATGATGAATTAAATATTGAGCGTAGCAAGTACTTGTAGGTATCTGATCTGTTTAAACATTGTGTGAACATTTCAAGTTTTCTAGTTATTATTTTGGATTTATAATAACTTACAAATATTAAAATTTATTTTGTCAAAAACACGTTTGTCATACTTTTTAACGTTTCAAGTTCAGCTATCGGAAAATGGGTTCCTACATTACAATCTTTAAAAATGTAATAGATTTCTCTCTCAGTTTAGAATCTTTAGATTTAGAATCAATAAGTGTTATCAAATTTTAAAATAGTTATTTTAAAAAGCTTGAGAACAATTCGTATACAATTTTGTGTGTGGTGGATAGTAATAATTTTTGCAATTGAATTTTGCAAGTTTTTTTTTTTTTGTCAATTAAATTAGAAAAATGGAGTTTACATTAAGAGAGGAAAAAAATATAAGGAACATATTTTGAAAAAGGAAAGAAAAAAGAAAATACATTAAAGTACATTTTCAGAAAGTAAGGAAATTCTATGTCCGATGAGAAGTTGATTGTAGTAGTGATTACGCTTAGAGTAGAACACTTCAGCGAGTGGGTCACTGGCTTGAAAGTTATGGTTCAAACGTATTATTTGATATCTGAAAACGATGATTTTCTTTGAAAAAAGGATTCGGAGCGAGCTCGGTGGTCCACTTTGTCCTGAAAAAAAAATCAACTACCTACCCCTAAATAAGTAATTTATTTATTAGGGCCCTTTCTCCGGTTGACGGTTAATACCATAAATTATACTATTATTTATAAAACAATGCACGTTTAATCCTTACTTTTGTATCAGATAACTTCTACCGAACCATCAATCTATGTGTGACTACGACGAAAGACATTTCCATACACTATATTCTTCACCCTAGTAAAAACAATTTATAAGTTCTGATATTGACCAAATGTTGACTACCATAAGCTTTGATATATTTAATGTATTTTCTCATCCTTATTACCGGTTTACACAATTATTTGATAGTGTTGAGTTAATGAACATAAGACATCTCAATAGTATTGCATAATATAAATGTATGTATTGCTCATTGATTCTACCAGTTTCCAGTTACTTCCAGTTTCCTTAAAATATCATATGCATTACCTTTACGAATTAATTCATTCATAAGTCTTATGAATATGTATTGCTAGTTCTAATATATAACAAATAAAATATATTGAAAGGAATATTGCGTTATACATAGTACTATTTTATAGTATTTTGTATATGGTATTATTCACTTGCGCTGCAAAAGCTCACGATTTATACTATTACCGTTCAATGCTAAATTAGTTAATACTTTATTAATGAGAAGTTTTAATATATATTTTTTTTAGGTTCTATATTTTTCCAATCACTTACGGGTAAATATGTTTTTTTTCACTAAAAATCTAAATAAAACTTGTACAACAAATTATTGTACCTATACTGTTGTGTCTCGAAAGTAAAGAAATTGCGGTTTTTATATTACCATGTCTATTGAAGGTATCAAATACATACAAAATTATAATCGACAATGTGGTAAAATTATGTATATCATTCTTGTATATAATGATACAACAATAATAATTGTCTATAATCCGTATTTTCCAAGTATGAATTTGAACGATTTAGACCTAGTAAATTTGTGTATTTTAATAATACTGTTATTTTTATGGATTTTATAAGTTGGATTTTATATGGACCTAATTATTTTTATTTTTGGAACTCCATAAAAAATGTTTGCCTATCCCTGCTTTATAATGTGTAGTATTTTAGTATATATATTATATAATTTCGTTTTTAAAGTTATTAAACAAATCATCCGGTATACTACCATCATATTTTTAAAATTCTAATCATTAACATAATTCCACATTATTTAAAAATAAGTATGTATATAATCCAAAAAAAGTAATAGAAGTTTTAAAACAACATGATGTTGGTCGCCAGGCATAGTAAAACAATATTATTTTACTTCCTAACTATTTCAATAAAAGAAAATAGCATTAACAGCATAAAAAAAAACTTCGTTAGATACATAATTAATATAGTCAAATTATGGTTTGACTAGCTAATTTACTTGAATTGTTAATAATAATCTATCAAAATAATAACATCATAATATTATATAATATGTATGTGATGATAATATTATACTATAGAATTCCAACAAGATTATGTGTTACACTTAAAACAGCCAGAAAAAGAAACACATCGTAAGTGCCATTTCGCTGTAAAATAATAGTTGACATGTTTAGAATACCTTTTGCGCAGGTTTTATAAATTGATGTAACAGACAATGTCCAGAATAAATTCAGTGAACTCCGTACGAAATATTCTGAAATACACTTTTCTCGCTTATTTTTACGGTTTAATGGTTTTAACATTCATTTTTTGTCCTATTACCTAGAATTACCAGCATTAGCTATTAAAAGTTTTATTCGAGTTCAAGGAACTATTTTTCGTTCAATGTTTTATATCGGTGTGTACTTCGGTTAATAAGACACTAATTAATTGTTATTCAAACAGTCATTTTGTCATAATATTATTATTGTAAACGTTTAGGTCCCGACTCAATTATTATCCTTATAGCTAACACTACTAACTTGTTACTTATAACTTCTATACTTGTTGTTAGATTCAACAAGGATTATTTTTCAAACCATCAGTGAAATAATTACTTCAATAAACAATTAATAATACAATATTATAATTAAAATATTTAGCCGATATGTTGATCGCTTAGATGACTTAAAATAATGAATTTTATAAAATGTATTTCATTATAAATTATAAAAAGCAACCAGACTTTAAAAGAAAATTTTTCAAACCACTATAAAATATGTCAATGAGTATAAAAAAGTTGGTAAAAAATGTAGAAACTTTAATATATACACACATGAACACGTTGCATTGCAGTGAACATCCCCTTTGACAATGTTTATAATTACAACCAAAACAATAAATAATTATTTTAACTTTAAACATTATACCTAATAAATAGTTAATTATTTTCTTACGGTCTTATTATTTTCAGATATAAAGCTCAATGCAAAATGTTGGTGTGGGACTGAAAGTAATCACTTATGTTTTCTATGTTATGCATAACACATTTGAACATAAAGTTAAATGCATTTAAATAGTATGACACAAAATATGTTACAAAAAATACCAGTTACTACTGCAGTAGTGTTAAATAAATGGAAATTTCGAGGTCAGAAGCTCGATGGAGAGTAGTGACTTTTCTTTGGAGTAGATCACTGTTTTGAAGAAAAAATTAGAAGTTGTTATTACATTTATAAGCAGTTATCAATTGCTTAATGCTTACGAAAATAACAATTCTGATTTAGCTCAGTAGCTTACCAATGAACCGTAACAACAGAATTGAGTCAATAAAATCTATTATTAATTAGAATATTAAACTAGGCATTATTTTTAAAAAGAGTGAATAAAAACAGTTCAAAACTGCTTGGAATCTAAATTTAATTAGCAGAATAAATTTTTTTTAAAACTGTTACCGAATTAACCTTACAAAAATATAAAATAGTACCGAGTAATTGATGGTTCGATTTTAAGAATATTCCTCAAATGGTTTGAAAATTCCGAAATTTTTACGCACATATTTAGAATATTAATTTAAATTTCTCGAGAGAATTCCAAAACATTTGAACATTTGAGAAATTATTACGGTCCACATAAGTATCAATTACGAAACAATGCATAGTTCTACAGTTTTAGTCCAATCTCACAATAATTATTACGTCGGCGTTCGGAACCATTAAGACAGATTTTTCTCAAATTATTCTGTGCAATTAGAAAATTTTCTTTTTAATAACATAGGTACAACATTTTCAAATCTTTCAAGTGAAAACAGAATTTAATAAAATATTTTTTTTTTTTAAATATTCTTTTTCCCCAAATACTTTCATATTTTTAATGTTGAAATGTCTATTGACAAAAATTGCGGGTCAACATTTTATATCCCTTTTTACGAAATTATGTTTTCAATTTTGTGACAGAGTTTAAAGTCTGAAAACTAGATATCAAAATTATAATCAAACAAAAGCTTCCAAACGATTTCAAAAAATTGAAATAATTAAAGTTATTTATAAGTATTAAACTATAGGTATATTGAGCTCCAAAATGGTCTAATGTATTTAAAACTTATATTACACTTGCATTATACACATTTCAAAAAAAGGAAGCACTGGGATCAGTCTAAGTTGCATGGGTAGTTTGACGGGGTAGCGACTACGCTTTGGCTGGGTCACTAGTTAAGAAGTTGTGGTTTAAACGCATTATTTAATTTCTGTAAGCAATGATAAATCATTGCCTTCAAAAATACGATTCTGAGCGAGATCAGTTGTCTAGTATACGTCGTGGTAAAAACAAATTTGACAATGAATACTCTTGTCAAATCTGTATCTCCCCTATTTTGGTATTGTGTTATAGTTTCAGCTTGGTCCAATCTTTAATTTGGATTTTATTATCAAAAAAATCGAAATCAATGTGGAAAAAACACGTTTCCCGTCATTATTTGTTACCCCCAGATTCCATTACTCCCTTAAAAATGATCAAAATAGTTTGAAAACTAAGCAGTTAATTCGTTAAACCTTTTTTAATGACACATATAAATTTCAAGTCAAATGGAGCACTTTTGGGTATTTGACCGTTTTCGTTTTTCCCTCAGAACCTAAAAAATAATCAACGTTTCAAATAAAGTACCATCTCAAATCAACTATCTATCTTTTGAGGTACTGTACGTTAAAATTGGAGCATTTTTTTAACTCGAAAAAGTGATCACAAAAATAAAAAAAAAACATAATCCTGGTCCCTAGGGGTCTCCCTTTACTGACTTTTCCATAACGTGTTGTCATCCTAAACAAAGCTGTATGCAAAATGTCAGCTAGATAGGACAATGGAATGTGGGTTAAATGTTAATTACAAGATTTGAAAATAAAAAAATACTTGAAAAAAAACGCAAAAAACTTTTTTTCGGGAGTAGGATTCGAACCAGCGCGGCACCCAGTCGACAAACAAAATATATAGTGTGACGCACCATTTTATCGACACTTTTCTTGTACGCCCTTAAAAACTACTTGGCCGATTTTTTTGAAATTTTCGTATACTAACAGCAATTTTTGTTTTACATAACATATTAAATTTTTAATTCTTAAATAAAAAAATTGTGTAAGTCACAATTTTTTTTCAAGAAGAAAAACACAAAATGACAAATTTCGGTCAATTTTTAGAATTAAAACGACTATAAAAAAAAAAATTGTGACTAACGATTTTTAAAATTTTTTAGTTACGAACAATTATATATGTTGTTAACATTGTATTAAATTTTTAAAATTTTTTCTGGAAAATTTAAGTTTTTATTGAAATTAAATGACAATAAAATTGGAAATTTTAGAAAATTTCAAAGTTTGTGAAATGTTTTGAAATTAGCCTCGCACCTGTACATTACCAATGTTTACATTTTTTAAAAATATCAAGTCTTTCTAATCATTATTTTTGGAGTTATGACCAATTAACAAAATTGGTTTTGTCAAAAACGCGTTTTCCGTACTTTTTTCCGTTTTTTCTTAAATTTGTTTTTTGTTTTTTCTGAAGAACTTTTTTGGAATTGAAAATTTCGAAAAAACACAATCTATAATGCACCAAGGATATAAAATTTTCTACCGGAGAGTGGGTGCTGTTGTTGAAGATCGGAGCACTTTCCTAGGAGCTACACGTGACACAGACACAAAAATAAAAAAATGAAAAAAACATACATCTTTGTAAAATCAATAGCTTCCTCGCTTCGCTCAGAATCTAAAATCTAAAATATTTGTGACAAATACTATATTTTTACGGTAAAAATCACTAATTTTTATGACGTTAGTAAAATTCACACGTTTTGTAACAAAATAAGACCAATCTGTCCGCTGTCGATACTCTTTAAATAATCTCAGAAACTACCGGGTGGATGTTTTTGAAGTTTTTCGATTCAAAAAGAAAATTTTATTTCATATAAACTATCAAAATTTTGAATCTTACATATTGAAATTGTATTAGCTCAAGTTTTTATCGAAAAATTGTTCACAAATATTACCAATTTATCCCATTTTCCGAACCTAAAACGACTATAAAAAAAAGTTGTGACAATTATTATGCTTTTTGATTTTTTCTTTCGCGGATAGTTATTAAATCTCTATGATCTATATGTCATTAAGTTTGTATTAAATTTTCAAAACTATTACAGAATAATTAAATTTCTTATTAAATAAAAACGACCAAAAAATTGAAAATTTTCAAAGCTAAAATTGGTTGGAAAACTTTAAAAAATTTACAAAACTTGTAGTATATTATATTTGACAATGTGCGTGAAAGTTTCAGGTTATTAAGTGGAGTATAGTTAGAGAAATTTCCCAATAAAAAAATATAAAATAGTATAAAATAAAAAATAGTAATAAAAAATCTTTCTTATTTAATTGTTTAGTATCTATTATGATTTCAACAAACCTAAAAACAAATTAATAAAACTACAACATTAAACTTACAAACTAAATTTACACAGTTATTAGTGTTAAGTAATGTTTACCTCTGATAAATTCTATAATTCTATTACAATAAAGATTAACAAATAATAACAATCAATCATCAAACATATTATTTGAATTTTAAATCAGAAATTTACTTAAATTATTTTTGCGTACCTAAATAAATTTAATATTTTGTTTTTTTTTTTAAATTATTTTTGTAGTTATTTACGGTAAGCATATAGAAGTTTTCAAAATAAATTTAAATGGCATTATCAGACACTCCATGTTTTTCCCCTTGGTATACCGTTTTGTTAAACAAAGTATTTTAATTGAAAATACAAAGTAAAAATTTAACATAAAAATGTGTTTATGTAGATGAGTTGCGGAGAGGAAGTTTTAAATGTAAGTGACATTAAACTTAATAATTTAAAATGAGAAAGCTATTCTAAAGATCCCCGTCGAAAATTCTAAGTAATGAATAACATAAAACACATAACTTTAGTTATTTTGAATGTAAAATCATTTGTGACCACATGCATTGTTATAGATAAGACTGGCAATGAAAACAAGAACAATTTAGGTTCAATTTCACGTAAGTTAGCAAAAATATAAGTATACTTTACAAATAAACCTACTACAATATTGATCTATTGTTGTTTTATTTCTACATTTTTGTAAAACTAATATTAGTTGTGTTTACAATTCATTCTTCAGTTACCAAATTTCATAGTCTTTTTACTCTTATTATAGTGTTTCATTAACATTCGAGAACAGACTACAACGTATAACTGTCATTTTTGTATTTGTTGAGGATATTAAATTCTTGGAGTTTTAACATTAACATAATAGTATTTAGCAATAAGTTTTATTGAGTTTTGTTGAAAAATAGTGTTATAAGTATCCTTTTATCTTTGATTTTTTAATGTAAGGTACTAAAAGTTTCAATAAGTTAAATGTAAATGATACTCTTCTACGGATACTATCCAATATCCGTTGTTGTAAATCTATCTGCCACTCAATCTGATTGGTAGATTTCTTCTTTTTGATGGCCGGCGTTTCTGAATATGAAAATAATACAAATTATATTTTTGTAAGATTAACTTTATTTTTTTAGGAAATCCATTAACAGCCTGTAGAAGTAAGTAATGGTTTTTATGTTGGGCCACATAATGTTATTTAACTCCAATTTACTTTTTTTTTCTATAAAATGGCCAAACTACGGGTTTTTTTTAACGTCATTTGGGTTACAGATGTCTAAACAAATAGTTATTTATTTCGGATGTGGTGAATTTGAAATTTAATTCAACGTCAGTGTTTTCGTGGTGAATGATATATATTCTAATTATACATATTCGGGGAAACTCTTAGTTTTCTGGCCAAATATAATATTCACAGATGTCAAACACAACTAATCGAACCTTGTTATTTAAAAATGTCAAATATATACATTAAATATTTACGTTCAAACTTTTAGTTACTTTAGACGAACACATTTAACGCAAAATAAACAAATAAATACTCTTTTAAACAGATAAATATTTCTAGTGGATTCGTATAGGAATTATTGCATTTGAGATCGTTGATTACAACTAATAATTAAAATTTGGCATATTGTTTGTTGTTCTATGATTTCATGTAGGAAAATATGAAAAAAATATAGTGAAGTACAATGATCACATTTAGTTATGATTCAACTAAAATCATTTTTTTGGTTAAACGACTTTTTAAAAATTTTAAAAATTATAAAATTTCGTTGACAAACTTAAATTTTTAAGGTTATTCAAACGAATACAGTAAATATATCAAAACAAACTCACAACCAGGTATGTATACAAAAATTATACCACTAATTTGTATATATTTACTAAGATTCAAATTGTATTATACAAAATATTGGTGTTAATTCTGTTCCAAAAAACCTAAGAACCTAATAGTTTCAATTTTTAATTGTTTTTATTTATATCAGTCAGTTAAATATTTTGAAAACAAAATGGTACTCATTATAACTCCATTAAAAATTTCAAATAAAATACAATTCAAAACCAAAATCCTCACTTTTCGGTGGTAGTCATTTAAGCCCTCCCTTTTTCTCACCGAAAAAGTGATCTCAAACAAGCCAATTTCACGCAAAATTTTCGAAAATATTTAAACTGTAACTCAATGATCCAAAATTCGAAAAACGATTCATATAAAACACCATTTATGTTCATTTTGGATCTCTAAAAATAAAAATGCTTTCGAAAACAACAAGATGGATATTTTTATTTTTAACAATTAATACTCTGTTTTTTTTTTTTTTTTTTTTTTTTCAGTTGGACCATATCATTGGTCAATTATACAAAGTAATTTATTTACTTCTTAAATATTTTTTTTATTTAATTATAATTTATAATAAAATCTTTCAATGTCATTTGATGTGCATTGTGTTGATTGATTGATTTACAGATTTTTTCCAATTTTGAATTGTATTTTACTGAGTGAAATACAGCATAAATTAAATGAGAACTGTTGTCCTTTATCTTTAGGATATAAAAGTCATAATAATTAGTTTTAGGATTTTTTTTAATTCAATTAAATTTATAAATGAAATAAATATACTTGTCACATTTTGTAAAAATTGATATACTTTTTGAATTAAACTACAAATGAAGTAATGAAAAACGAAAGAGGTATACTTATAAATTTACACTAATAAATTACTACACAATTTTTACCAACTATTTGTTATTTAATGATGAAAGTTTTAAAGTCATATGAAACGATTTTCGGAATTCAGGATGTCAATCTAAAACAATACAATACATTTAATATGTATAAACAATAATTATTTGCATATATTGCATATTTTATAAATTTGCATAATGTACATATGTATGTCTAATTTCAGTGTGTGTTGGTAAGTTATGAACGAAATTTAAATAGCAAATGTTATTAATTTCTCAAATAATTATTCTTTGGTAAAAATACCGTTTGGTTTTATTAAAACAAATAAAATCACGGTCACAGCAAGAGTTTGGTAAAAGTAATATGACTACTTATCGAAAAACAATAGTTTTCAATTTAAATAAAGATTACTTTTATTCAAACATAATGAAAAATAATACACTGGATCAATTATTAATTTCTAGTAAGAACATAAGTAGCAGCGGAATATCAGAACAACAGCGTGTTTTTCCTCCAAATGATCGATCCTCTTGTAAAAATTAATTAAGTCCTAAAAGATATATAACGGAGCAATGCGACGGCGCCGAGTGAGCGTGGCGAGCAAGTGCCAAAATATTGTTACAATATTGTCATTTATAACAAATTATTCCAATTCGGGAATTCGGAATAGGATATTAAGTTATGAGTTTAGATAAGTTTTCAAATCAATACTATAAAGTTTTCAATTTAGTACATAATTGTCGGAAGAATTTTACATTGGAATAAAAAACAATAATTGGGGGAATCGGGTGCGATCCATAGGGAACCCCTCCACCTTCTATCTTCCTGCCATTCTCATTGATCAGTTTTTAAAATTTTAAAAGCCAAAATGACAGAGTGTGATACGCGGAGACAACTGGTGTCACTGAAAAGCAATCCATGCGATACTGTATTATCTAAGTCTTCGACATGAACGTCGAGTCGGTCATCTAAGTGTATAGTATATAATTAATATTTGAGCTAAAAATAGTCTTCAACCGTCAAACGTTCTATTGGAATTAATAAACTATATGATATGTATCCACTAACAATCAATTAGAGCGATAATGTATTTTCAGAGTATACGTTGTAAAATTTTTTTATCAAGGACTACAAAAAAATAACAATAAACATCTTATTAAACCGTAATTTTTTTTTTTTAATGTAACGCATTAGAAAATGCTTCTTATCGCTTGAAAACGTTTAATTTTAATGGTTACAATTATTATGAACGCAATCATAATTTATACCTATCATAATTATGTGTTTTTAATTTTTTTTTCCTGCTTATTCGTAATATATTTCATTTCAACTGGTTAAAAAATAAACCGTTTGACTTTTAAAAATATTTTAGTACTTTAGTGCCTATAAATATTGACGTTTTATTACAGCCGAGTTAAGAACATTTGGTTTTGGTGGTAAGTATTTTCATAGTAAGATTTAAACTTTATGCGAAAATGTTCTGCTCATTGTATCTAATTAAACTAAATTAGTCGGCTGCTAGCAAAATAAGAATATCGTGAAACCTAAATGCTAAAAATAAATATACTTAGATCGATACAAAACAAAAATTATAAATATAAACAGCATATCCCTGACCATTAGAAACGTTGATCAAATAAAAATAACAAGTCTAGACAATGTAGAACATGAGACACACATACTGCATCAGTATAGCAATGTTGTAATAAATAAATGATAGAAAATTAGAAATGTAGGTATAATAATAGCAATAAATAACAAAAAAACGTATTACATCATTGTAGAGACCGTGTCTTTTAATTGGAAAATTGCAAAACATATAATCAAACGTACGTTTTAATTTTAATTAAATATAAATTGTTGAATCATTATAAAAAAACTTACCCAAATTATGTTATTTTATTATATATGCAATACACTGCACTTATGAATCATGGAAATTTTCAATGTACTATTGTAACAATTTTAAATTTCATGAAAGTAAAAAAAATAATGTTTATGCCGTATAATTTATGTTTATATTATTACTTTTATGAAACGAATTTTATTTTATTATTATTATTTATTACCTATGGTTATTTCTTTTTTTTTTTTTTTTTTTTTCGTAAAGACCATTTAAGGATTAGGTTTAAAATAACTTTTACAACAAGCTAAAGATTTATATTATTTTTGATAATTTTAATCAGTATTTCAACCATCTTAATATTAGATTCTAAAAATAGAAAATTAATTTTTCCGGAGATCTGAACAGATTTTAGCCCATTTTACATGCAGTAATTATAAATGATTATTTCGTTTAAGTTCTTAGATTTAGTGTAGTACATTAATTTTATTTTATTATTATTAAATAAAATCATTTGTCCAAATAGTATCAAATACACTAAGCATACTTAGAATCGATACTTAAAAGAGTTAAAGTTATTGTTTTATCGTTGCTTTCATAATAATTTATATAGTATGGTTTTACCGAACCCTTTAAAATATTGATCCACAATTCTCTGAACTATTCTCATTGATTTTACCTATTTTTATTTTTTTTTTTTTTGGTAAAATTTCTAAAAATTTTTAGATAAGCGTTAATAAAGTTAAAAATGAAATATTTTCAATTTATTTCACTAGTCACTATAATAATACTGTTTCAAAATTAATTAATTTGTTTGTTATAATAGTTGACCTAACTTTAATACTAAAAAATAAAAACGATTGATTAGTATATTTATTTAATTAAATTTAATAATTTTTTTTTTTTTTTCAAAAAAAATGAAGAATCGTCAATAAAACAAGAAGGTATACAACCAAAAACTGAGGACGATGATGAAGATGTTGTTGAAGATGAAGATGAAATTGAAGATGGAGATGAAAATGAAGAAAAAGATGATTTTTCAGATACAAATTCTAATATTGATTACTTAGAGGATGATTATAATGATCCATTAAATGAAGAAAAAAAAAATGAAGAAGAGGATAAAGGTGGAGAAAATGAAATATATGGAGAAGAAGGTAGCGATGAAGAAGAGAATAAAGAAGGAAAAACAGATAAACATAAAAAGAATGAAGATAGTGATGAAGAAAAAGAAGAAGCAGACGATTTTAAACAAAAACAAGATCGAAAAAAAGTACAACAAAAAGAAGAAGAAGAAATTCTTTTATCAAAAGTCCCTATGATGAGTATGTTATAATTTATTAAAATGACTGAATCTTTAAATGTGCTATTTGTTATCAAAAGTTATTAAAGCATCTTTAAAATGTTAAATCATTACAACAGAAAAATATGTTTAGAGTAAATCGAGCTTGGCTCAGAATCATTGTATTTTTTATATCAAAAATTTCTGAAAATTCCGTACAGTAGTTATTAAAAGTGAATATCAATGTATTGATAAAATGGTATTGTTTTGATTCTAACAATTATATTACACACTGTTGTCCAATGTCTGCCCTACTTTAATCGTAATAACCTCCTTAAATAACTGTCCAAACGTTTTGAAATTTTTACACGTTGCTTAAGTTAATATTCATGGTACGTGGATATATCTTTTGAAATCATTTGTGTGATTGTAACATTGATTTTCGGTTTTAGCACTCTTACTCTTACTACTCTTACTCTTACTACTCTAACTTGTACACAAGCTTTAAATGATGTGTTTTTTCAATGGAATTTAAAATTGTTGAAAATAAATTCTCACAATTTTTCTGTATAGACGTTAAATTGTTCAAACATTAAAAATTATTAGCATATCGGGGAAGAAATAATTGTATGGTACAATATAATTAGCAAGTACAATTTTTATTTTTACGATTTCGAAATTCCGTATGTTATAGAGAGTAAAATTTTCTAACTGCATAATATGTAGTGTTTCAAAGAAATTCAGCCGAGAAGGTTTAGAGCTCAGACGTATAATATACCAATGCCTGGCTAGTTTATATAACAGTAAACATGCACTATTGCGCGTTTGATACCTCGATCTTAGTAATAATAATTCTTCTTGCGATTTTGTAAATTATTTCAAAATTTTTACAAGTTGTTTAAAATAATATTGTAACATTCATATACAAATATATTTAATAATTATATCATCCTATTCAATATATTTACCCGAGTCAGTGTCTACGTACGAGTATAAATTCTAGTTTTAGCGACTGACTTTTATTCTATGTTTTTAGGTCTTGAGGAAGTAAAAGAAAACTACCGTAAGCTGTTTTTTATGGTTATATTTGTGTTTGCCATTGGGTGCTTTTATACGAATAGTTTTAAGACAATAATTTTAGTTCCATTTAAGCTAGGGCGACCAGTTTTACAAAAAAAAAAAAAAAGGGACAACAATTTTTAGTTTAAATACTCTAAAAAACATACACATTTTTTAAAAATATTTTTTATATTTTATACTTTTATAGTAACAATTTACAATTAAAATATTTTTTAACTACCTTGCTTAATATTTTAATAAAATAATTTTTCTTTTTATAATACGTAATAATATCAAAATCGTGCAAAAGAAACTTAAAGCAACATAAAATAACTACCACACACCTACATCTGATTAAAATTATTAATATTTAATTTTACTGGATATTAACTAGGGACATTCACAAACGTACATTGTATACAACGGTATTAACTATAAACTATTCACCACAATATTTTTAATAATTTAATGTTTTCAGGTTATCGGTATTCAAAACCACTTTGGTTTTCATCGTTCTTTAATATTTTCTTTGTAGCACATCACTGTTATTTAACTTGCTTTAATCTTGCAATTTCTAGCAAAAAAAAAAAATTTCTGTGATCCCTTTTTCAGGAATAACTACTTAAATCCTCAGATATTATAACTGTATAAAGTTATAGATAATACTGGCCCGTTATAAAATCGTGTTTAAATTACAACCCAAAATAGTGAATGCTAAAATTTCTGAAAATTCTGCAGTCAATTTGAAATGTTTACGCATCATAAAACTTTTGAATGGGTGAAACATCAAAACTATTGCAATGTACTTAAATACACGATTTATTTCAATAACGGATAATAAATTTTAATTAGCTCGTACTTTCTGTTGTAATAAATATTTCTCCAAAATATTTTTTCAATTTGTCATTACACAATTTACAAGTCCCTTCGAATCGGTGTACAGTTTTTACACATATTTAGACAAATAATATTATTTAAATAAAAACGAACATCTTTATACTCAGTACCCAGTATCGTTGTATTCTCAATTCAGCATTGCTTTGAAACTTAAAAAAACATCAAACTACCCCTACTGAATCGGTGACCACCCCAAAATGGTAACCTATTCCACTCGCGGTGCATTACACTTTTTTATTAATAAATGGCCATTTTTTATTTTATAGACATGGTAGAACAATATATTTATCATCTCCAACACCCAAATGGTAATATATTTATATTTTGCAAAATGTAGGTATAATGTTTAACTTTTATATTATACAATTTTACAATTGTATAGTTGTAATATAATATATAATTTATAGTTATGATATATGATGGGTAAAATGTTTAAGCTGAAATAACTTAAGGTAGAAAATATCTGCGCCTTTTGGTGATTTTTTTTGTTCTTATTATAAAATTGTTTCCCCTGCAATATTGTCGCTCGTGGCATGTTCAATCATCGTTGGTAGGGAGGGCAGGGGGGGGAGCACGTTCACGTTCATTATGAAGGAGGATATTATACGTAACAACCACGGAATAACGGTATGCGTTTATGTCGATTTTGTTCAAATGTAGGCACCTCAAAATTTCGAAGCTTCTATTTTACTCTTCAAAACACATATTTTACAACTTAATTAATATTTTTTTCATAAACGTGTATATATACGTATTTATATTCAGTTAATTCAATTTGACTAAATAATTTTTAAATAAAAAGTAGAAAAAAGTAAATTTTCATGTTTGGTAAAATGTTTATTGTGTGGTACTGTAATACAATACTGTATAACTATACTGAAATATGAACACCAAATTTTATTTTCAATTTTAATTTTCACCACTAAAATTTAAAAATTTCTAATGATTTGTTCATAATTGTTTTGAAGCCGTGTAAAAAACATTTTGAAGAGAAAAATTGTTATTTTTAAATAATTTAAAAAATGGCCGGCTTAGCCTTAAATTATACATTATGACGAACGATATTGTGCCGGTAAAATGTTTCAATCGCACGCATAAAATAATTTTGTTAGACTTATAATTAAATTCCAAGTCATCGAATCGAAAATGATATGGGTTTTATGATGCGAAAAGTTATAAAACTTAACTAAGGCAATAGATAAATTCAAAGTTTTATAATTTGCTTAAAATAATCAAATTAAAGAAAACATAATTAGTTCTGTATTAATTTTATACCCGTTTTAATAACGTGGTAAATTTTAAGTAATTAAAATAATTTACAGAAGTTTTAACTATTATGATTTAAGTAAACATTTTGGAGCAATTTTACTCCCTGAAATACGTTTAAAACTTAATGAGTGTTAGATTTTTATTAGTGTATTGAATTCATCAAATGCTTTTTATGTATTTTTACAGAGATAGATGATACAATTGATATTGATAATATAACAGACGAGGAATCACGCCGCATGAGCGCATCAGTATTTTGTATCCGAATGGTGTATTCATTTTCTACCCAATGAATATTTGTATCGGTGAAATTATTTTCTAAATTGCCGAATGCTTGTATAAATATTTCAACACTACTATCATTAAATTTATGACTAACACGTATTCAATATAATTTTAAAAAATGTGTTACATATGTATTATTTTTTAACCATTGGGAAATGATTGTATTCTATTATCGTGTATTATATATTTATATTTTATATACTATCTAAAACACATGTATTACCGGTATTGCAATGATAAAGTAATAAGTGATTGTGTGTATACGTGTGATTATTATTGATAAATTGGAACATAACATTATTTAGCATAATCATTATGGTGGTACTGTATTATTTGAGTATTTTTTTATTTGTATAAGTGTGTATAATTAATCTATTTTAGTTGTAAGTATGTTTATAGTGATTATGTTGAAATTATAAATTTAGCAGCTATTTACATAGTCAAATGTTTTGTTTCTTTTTGTCATACTTCATTATCGCTTTAAACGTAAACTAATTTGCAGATTTCGGTTTCTATGATTTTTAAATTGTATATCGCACTGAGGGTATTTCCTTCTAATAGAGCGTTCGATGTATTTTATTACTGTAACTAGAAGATCCTTTAAAAATTGTTTTCTCACATCAGTGCCACTGTAGCAGTCGTTTTAACCATTGGGTTTTGTTGACCCACTAAAGATGATTTATCGCTTTTTAGATTCTGATAGATTGAGTTTCCAAAAATGTGTAAGTTTTTTGTTTGCCTGTGACACTCATACTGCATAGTTTCATGGGGATTGCTTCGGTCTTAAAAATATTGTCTAATAACCCAAATTATATCCTATAGGTGCACTTTGCAACATGTTCATATTTTCAATTCCAAAATAGTTATGGCCTAAAAAAAAAAAAAAAAAACAAAAAGAAAGGAAGAAAGAAGGGAAGGGAAGAAGTTTAATAAGTTAAAAAAAAGTGAGCAAAGAAAGAAACTACGTTCAGGATCTAAAATTTAAGAAAAAGTAGTTTTGACAAAATCGATTTATTTATTTGTTCATAACTTCTATAATAATGATTGGAAAGACCTCAAATTTTTCCAACAATATTTATATAATATGGGCATTGATCAATATTATAATGTATTAATATATCATAATATAGATTAATTGTATTATATTAATCATATTATTGTTGTATAGTTAATATGGGTGCATAATACAGGTCCGATACAAATAAATTGCATTTGTTTATTTTGATATCAAAATAATCAAAAACATTTTCGAGATAAATAGTGTTTGTAACGGGAGTGATAAGAATGTGTAAATGCGAATGGAAAATTACGCAATCGGTTACTCCGTAAAGTATGTAATATAATCGAATTAAAGTCCAAAAACTGTCGGATGCACCCAGTGTGAGGAGGGTGATTGTAGAGTTAGAGGTGATATGTACAAACGTTTGTAAAATCACGAGGCTAATGGCAAACGTGTAGTTCTTGCTATCACTAAATTGATTGCTTACTGTTGCACCAACTTCACTACTAGAATTAGTGGATTGTATTGCTGGTATGAAATGTATAAAAATTATTGAAAAAAAAAGCCTATTGAAACATCACACTATAGTGGTCTTATACTCTGAAACTCACCACAAACATACAAGGTGTTTTTTAGGAAGAGATAATTTTAGTAACGTTGAAAGTTAATGGCATCAAAAACTCAAATCCTTGCTTCATCTATACACAATTTTTATTAGGTAATATTATTATTATATTTTTTTTTTTTTTTTTTATTCCCTCTGGTTAGCTCAGTCAGTGATTTGTACACGTTTTCGTGTCTACCGCGAAACACGTCAGCTCTATAACATAACTAACCGCTTCGACATAGTTTTATTTATTTATTTCAGCCAAAAACAATTACAATTAAATAATTTCAATAAAATAAATTAATAATAGCTGATACGAATACCAACTGAGCTATGCTCGTATTTGGTATACGGAGTTCAACGGTATAACAATTCGTTTAAAGTAAATACTTATACAAATAAAAATATGATATAATTAAATGACATAACATGATAAGAAGAAAAAAGAAAAAAAAACATTAGAAACAGAAATTTAAATCAGCGTTACATATCATAGGTACATATTAATATATAATACGATACTATGTTTAGACATATTGAGTTTTTATGATTTTATTGATACACACATTGTCATCAAGATCATTAACTATTTTATTTATTGAATTTTTTATTTGTTTTTTTACTAATTATATTAATTATATCATTGGTATTATTACAAAGTCAAGAATCATTGAGTATGATTTTGTTGTTCACAATTTTTTCTTTAAGTCTAAGATATATTTTTTAGGTTTGTAAACCTGACTTGGTAAACATACATTAACTATATTTTAGGTAGGTACAGTTCTAATACAATTGTGTAGATCCTCCTATTAAATATGCTAATTTTTTTCATGTTTATGGAATTACTTTTTTCTATAATGAAATATCCCTAAACAAATCTTAGAGTTAACAACTCAGGACATAACTATATCTAGGGCAACGCCGTGTAGGATCACATAGTACACAATTATTTTTTTTTTAAAAGAAAACTCAAAAAGTTTAAATAAATGTTTATTAAATTGATAGTTAAATACACATTTAAACTTTAAGGTTAAACCAATATAATATTATACAATTTAGTTCAATAATAATTATTAAAATAAAGTAATAATTTAGGATCAAATTCTAATATTTAAATATGAATAAGACACGTTAACATACGCGTAAATGAACAAAACTAACTATAAATTATAAATATTATCCAAATAAAATATGTGAAACAAATATATTATTCCTCAAAACTTTCTGTAATGTGAGGTAATATAATGCACTTAAACGCAAAGAAAAAATGTATAGTACTACGCATAAATCAAATAAATAAATAACTTAAACATAATTTTTAGTTTTTGGCACCACCAGCAAAATAATCACAAAATCGTCCTGGACTCAAAAGTTCATTGCCAAGTGGTGTGTAGTCAACCACGTTTAATAATTTATCTAAAAATATAAAAAATAACATATTTTGTTAAAAATATCGACAATGTAGAACAATCAAGTAGTAAAAACAATGTGTTTTATTGTATTATGTTTAAAAATGAATAATTATTGCTATAATATTAATTATAAAAATATAAATACCTACAATATACATTTGGTGATTTATAGAGAACTTATTACAAAACATTTTAGAAATATAGTCTTCCTTGTAAAACAGCCCGTTTTTTGACATCGCTTGCTATTACTTTTGGTGACAATTTAAGATCATATAATTATGGTTTTAGATTCTGAATGTAGCAAAGAAAGCGTTCGTTTTAACACTACGTGTGTGTGTGTGTGTGTGTGTGTGTGTGTGTGTGTGTGTGTGTGTGTAATACACACTGTGTATGTGTGTGGTTATTTTATCTCTATGAAACTACAGTAACTTTTTCAAAAAGGCTACTCTTATACTATACATTTCTTTACATATAATTTTAATTTTAGTACCTAAATAAAACAAATTTAACCAACTTTACGTCGTCAAGAATCCGATATTAATAGGAACAGAAATCGATAAAAAACTAGAACTGGAAAAATTTAAAAAAAAATTTTAAAAGAACCAGGACCACAACAGAACCGTAATATTTATGTTAAAGCCGGAATTCCCATTGAAAAATTTCTGACTAGGCACTGATTAAGAAACAAACTGTAATGCTAAGGAATAATAATATACTCGTAATAATATATTAGTACGTCCAAATATTTAAATAATGTATAAACATTTGTTAAAAATTATATCAAAAAATATTGATGTCTAATAGTTGTTGTGTAAAGTGTACACACAATTATTGTTTATAACATTACCTTTTGGATTTTCTAGATGATGTATGTAGTTTGCAGAGAATTCTAAAAAAATTGAATACTAATAAATTTTTCCACAATTAAATTAATATTATAACACAGTTATCAATGCAATATTTTTTTTGGTAGGAATGCATCAACTACATATTTAGAACTATTTCTTATACACTTTGGTGGTGGTTTCTGCATATTATTCGGCTCCGAATACAGATATCCACAAATAAGGGTGAGATTTTGAACTCAGTATTCATAATATTATCACAAGCAACATTTGATTACAAATCTAATACAAACATCAAACTACAACTTTCAAACCAGCGACACGCCCAAGCTTACTCCGACATGCTTCCACCCTTGTCATAGTCGTTATGCACTTTTTTTTATATTTCAAAGAATTAACGTAAAACCATGGAAATTATCAAAGATAAAAAATTAATATTCGATTACAGACGACTAAATTTGTGTTTGAAAACCTTCGCAAAGTTTATCAGCTGATGCTCTAAATCATTTAAATGCAGCCTTGGATGGCTCAAACATCAAAACGATAAATTTTTATTTGTAAATTCCCACGAAAAAAACATAATAGCAACAACGCAAACACATTCAACTCATTTGGTGATTGCTAAATCGACGGAATTTGCGTACTTGTTTTACAAAATCATTGCGAAAAAAAAAATTAACATTTCAAATTCATTAAATTTAAAAATTAATAATGATTCTATCTGAACACTAAAACATTACAAAACCCCTTGGTCTTTCAGTCACAAAGGTGTATAGTTTTTTATGAGGTTTATTTTACGCTATGTACCTTCAGGTACATTAAGTG
>CM029360.1:34545656-34555945 GCA_017140985.1 Hormaphis cornu
TGGCGTAGAAAGTATACATATTATAGCCAATTATCAATTTTAAAATATTTTTATTTGTGATTATTCAGTTTGTGAGTTATATAATCGATAAATAATAATCGAATTCAACATCGAATATTGATCTCGTGTTTTCCGTATCAATTAATTGTTAACAAATGTATCATAAACATATAAGTGCAAATAAATTTAAAAATACAATTATTAAAACTTAATGTACATGTATGTCCATCATAATGTACATGATTGTTAAATTATGCATTGCAGTTTAAGAAAAAAAACAAAATCAAATTTAAATATTTTGTATTTTTAATTGCTACACCGATTTTTACAAACCATTTTATTTTGAAATGTTACTTACGGAACTCATTTACTACATTTTTGTCTAAAAATTAAACACACAATTTGTTTTGTTATTACTTTTACTGTAAAGTATTTTCCACATTTTACTAAATTTATTAATTTGTAAGTTTATTGCCATGCATAATGTTAATACAGTTTGAAATTTCTTTATCACAGTAGATACAAGAGATAAAAAATATGATAAAATTAAAAAATCATAAACTTTGAAATCACGACAATTGTAAAAACATAAACTCAATATCTGAATTATTTTCTCAAAAATAAATTTTTTGTAGTTATAAAATTAAATCACAAATAACTGTTTTTAACATAATTATTTTATACCTCTGAGTATAGCGAAAAAATTGATTTTAACATTAGGTAAGTGGTTTTGGTTTTAGATTCTGAGCGTAGCGAATAATGTATTGTTTTTACAATAATGTTTTTTTTTCTGCAAACAACTTTAAGGATAAAATTCAACTATTTTTAATCTACTACTTCCTACATAACTTTCCGAAATAGTTACCCACTGCAAAGTTACAGTCATTACTTTATCAAACTACGAAAGCAATGAAGAAATTTCATAAAAATTTGGTAATTTTTAATCTGAATATATAAAACTATGAATTTACTTAATTTTTTTAAATAAATATTGACATACTCAGTTCTTTCAAAATAAGCAAAAATAAAACTGCTTTTAAATTTAATGGTAATGTTTAACTTAACCTTTCAAAACAATAACCAAACTAAAACATTGAGATACTCGATATTTTTTTATGTCTTCTCCCTTTAAATAATAAACTGTTTTGTATGTTTTAACTGTTTATGGTTTCATTTTTTTTTTTTTTTTGAAAAATTCAAAACATACTTCTTTATATTTTGTATACAATTAATGACAAAATAATTTTATTGGTATATAAATTACCAATTAAAGGAACTACTTTATTCAAATTTTCTTGTCCAGTTTGTCCTAGAAGTCAATTATTAAAAAACATTGCTAATCAATGTTAATAATACGTAATTAAAAACAATATTATCATAACTAATAATTTTTTGTAATAAACATAATCTTGAATTTGATTATCAGTGTGATTTATTTTTCTAAAAACATAGTCCAAAGACGGTTAAGTTTATGCTTACAGTACAGTAAAATAAAATTTTTTTATTCTGAGCGTATCGAAGAATGTATTGTTTTAACAATGATTTTTTTTTCTGTGATCATTTTTAAGGGTGGTAAAAATGGTCCAATCTTTAAAGTCAGCAACTTTTTTAAAAGGTCTATGGACTTTAATGGTACTTTGAGGGGTCTCAAATTTGAAAGTTTTGAAAACTGAAATAGGTAAAATCAAAAAACTAAGAAAAATTAGGAAAAATCGTTAAAAATTACGGTTAACGTGTTGTTTGACATAACCGATTAGTTTTTTTGCCATAATTTCCAAAATAACGATCAAAAGAAGCTGAAACTTTCATACAATATTAAAATAAGTATAATACAAATTTGGTGTAAGTTTAAAGTATGCTAAGTATAGAACTTTAAAATTTCCTATTTTTTTTTTTTTTGTAATTTTTGTTCGATAAAAACTTAATTTTTCACAAAAAGATTTTAAATTTTAATTCCAGGTTGGAAATACGTAAATATATATGTAACTAAAAAATTTTGAAAATCTTAAATCAAAATTTTTTTTTTTAGTCGTTTAAATTTGGAAAATTGGTCATATCTTTGACTTATTTTTCGAAAAAAATTCGTAACTTACACAAATTTTTTATTTACAATATTAAAATGTATTACGTTATTTAAAACAACATTTTCTATCTGAATAAAAATATTTCAAAAAAATCCGCCCATTAGATTCTGAAAGCGTATAAAAAAAGTATTAAAAAACTGTGCTATTTTCATTATAATAATGAAAAATTTATACTTAGATGTAAATTCACACTGAATACAATTTTAATTCCTTAAATTTGAACAGAAAAGAAGTTTTAAAAATGCATGTCTCAAAAGCTACCGGAACGTGGATGTAAACGTTACAATCAGTAATTACTAGGATACATTTCTAGGATCAATACGTGACACTGACTAAAAAAAAAATTTTTTAAAAATAAACACACAGTTTTTTTAAACCAAAAGTTTCATTTTAGCTTTCTCAGAATCTCAAAGACATTTATTAAAATACAATTTTTCTTGGCACATCTATAATACATGTAATGAAATACGTACGGTCGAATCCCAATGCTTTTAATTCAGCTGAAAATAATCGGGTTGCGTTTGTACTCGTGTAATATGTACATAAAATTTTAATTTATTAAAATTTTCACACAATTTTAGAATGGATACGATTTAAAAGTATTTTTTTATAATTTATAAATAACTTGGCTAAAAATGTTCATAATTTTAGTTAATTACGTGGTTAAAACTTGAACACAATCACTTTTTATTTATATTAATTTTCTTTAACTTTTGTCACATTACTCTGCTGATTTCTAAAATCGCGGCCTTCAAACAAGAAGATTCTATGTACTTATTTTTGTATGCCTATGTAAAAGTATTATACAAAAAGTATTGGATGAAACATAACATTGTTTTCCATTCGACAAAGCAAACAATTTTTGAGGGTAAAAAGTTATTTTTACAGGGAGTGATCGTAGAGTAGATCACTAAATTAACAATGGCGTGCCTTACTGCTTGTATCTAATTAGATTCACTTTTGTTTGCTCCTTATGCCGTCTAGCAAAGATATAAAATTTACGATTTTGTACTAATATTATTGTGTCAAAAATGTGGAGTGCTTGAATTTAATGTATCCTAATAGTTTACTCTATAAATAATTACAAATTGAAAGATTAAAAACGATTTAAAAACAAATTTTGAAAATTCAAGTAAATTTGTTTTTCACCTTAAATTGGTGAATTTTTCGGCTTTAGATAGTAAAAGTTAAACAATAATTTTGTATGAAAATGTGAATTCTTTTCAAACCGTGCGTAGGTATCATGTTTATTTTTAAGCTATCAGAAATGTTTTGCGGAAAAATAGTTAATTTTTATAATTTAACTTAGCAAGTGTATGTATTTGATTTTTCTTACCCAAACAAGCTATGTTCACATGTGTAAAAAAGAAAAAAAACATGACTTCAATAAATTTATCTTATGAATACTGTGAAAATAAAAAATAAAAACGTGTCGCATACATATTTTCAGTTTGTAAATTATAGGTAAGTTATTTTGAAGTGAATTTATAGCTAACGAACATTGGCTTTTAATTTTCATTTTTAAAAGTATATTTTAGGGAGCGATTTATTTGATTAATAGGAAATCTAAAATTATGTTCTCTGATAATTATAATTGAATTGTTTGAGGAAATATTATTTTACTCAAAAATCTACTGCTATTTTGTATAAAGATAATATATTGTAATAAACATTTATAAAATACGACACTATTAACGGTTTCGATACGGAATCATACAAGTTGAAAACAAATGTTTTTTTATCTATAATCTTTCTAATCCTTAATCACCTAGAATATGGTTTAAATCATTAGAAAATTCACAATATTTTCATAAAAATATAATTTCTTCTATAGAATTAGTTTAAGAACCCTATTTAATAAAAACGAAATAATTTTATATTACTTTTTGTAGAGGCAAAATAATATGGCATATCTAGTGGTAAATAAAAAATTAATGATCGTTATTATTTATTTTTTTTTTTTTTTAACTATTATTCAACTATCATTTTTTGTAATATACTTATTGCTATTTTAGGCCACTTCATACATGTTTTATTTTATATTAAAACACTAACTGCAACGAAATTTTGTAAAAACGTATCTTGGACTTCAATGCACATTGTCAAAATACACAAGACGAGCCTAAACGTTTTTTGTTTTCTTAAAAACAAAACGTTTATTGTTTATATTCCTTATACTACAAATATATTATTTTAAAACTAAAACACCAGTCCCGGCGTTCCCCGTGCACCTATATATTGTTTGCTATATACAGTATCTTTCCTTACCTGGCGTTTTTTTTTTACCGAATTTCACCGAATTCACACAATTTGCTATGGTGCTATTCAAATTTTAACACATCTTGCTTTTTTTGATCGATTAAAATTTATTTTAATCCAGTTTCAATTTTCACTCCCTTCACTTCCATTAAATCCACTCAAAGGGTTGAATTTTGGAAAACCTCTTCTTAATAATTGGTCTCACACATCACTGAACAAAACTGCGGTCCAAATTATCTTACATGTTAAATATCTATTCATTTAACGAAAACTAACTTTTATTTATTTATAATTTTTTTTTTTTTTTTGTCAAAATAAAGAACCAGACAAACGCTCAACCGCTGGTGCTATGTACTAGCTGGGATCATGTAAATTGTTGATGCTATAATATAATCTTTTTTTCCCGATAACTATGAAATTCCCACCCTCTTTACACTTTGACCGATCTGCCATATCCAACTGCATATGTTTGCACAATAATAGTAAGCAATTTCGAATTTATGTTTAAAATTTGAAAATTACATTCTAGGCCAAAAAAAAAATAAATAAATATAAGATCGCCAGACAAAAGGCATATATTTTATGTCAATCATCCAAAATCGATTTATCCAATATCGAAATTGTATTCATATATTTTTAAAATCATTCACACTTGAGTTTCAAGTAATTATAAAAAAAAAAAAAAACCAAATATAATAATTTAAAATGTAGTATAATAGTATAATTAAAAATTACTACAGTTAAATTTTGAAACCTAGATCTTCCAAATGTCTCTACATTAATAATTTCCCGAATTTAATTTTAAACCTCTTTTTCTATCTTAGGAACGAGGGAGTTGTTATGAAATTTGTGTACTATTATATACATACATATGACTTAAGAAAAAAAATTATTAATGCCAATTATCATAATATCACTTAATAAGTGAATAAAATGTGTAAATAACTAATAAGTCTTAATATTTAATAATTCGTTTTGTTTTATAACTTAATACGTACACTTCACGGCATTATCTGTCTGCAAAGATGTCATGTATTCCTCGTAATAACCTTAAAAAAAATTTCTCATGTTCTTCATATCAGTCACAATTTATTATTACAAATCAATAATTTGCATATCGTCATGTGGACATAACAATAATGGTTTAAAAGAAACAAACGTGCTTGCCTTGGAACGTCTGTAAGAAACTAAATTCTCCCACTTGAATTGCGCCAATTTAGAGATTAAACTGTTGCCAACCATTTTTTTTTTTCATTCTTCATGATAGACTTTTTTGAATTGCATTTTTTTTTTAGTTATGAGCCATAAACAAAACAGTCAAAATCTCTTCAAATGCTCCAAATGACTTGAAAATTTCTCATGTCGTTAAGATAGAAACTTACTTAGAGTTACCGCAAAAATTTAAAAAAGTACATACGGAACTTCAAAAAACTTTGAGCAATTTACAATGCTTTAAAATGTTGGTATTTTTTGTTTTTGCGGTTAATGTTTCATTAAACTTTAAAATTTCAGGTTATACTTTTAATATAAAATGTTATGGACACATAGTTGAAAATTTTTGAAAATTGATATTAACAATTTTGGTTTATGGACGTCTTAACATCGTCACTTTTTCGTTTCCGTCAATATGTAACTTTGGCTATAATACCTCTGCAAATTGAAATGTTCATTCGTTATTGAAGTGTATAAAGATTGAAACATTGCAAATATCTCAAAGCATTTCAACCATTTTTAAAGCTAAGTATAGAAATTTGAAGTTTTTATAAATCCATAGGTTTTGTTCTATAATACTCGTAAATTTCACCTTAATAATTTTAAACTAATACATTACAAGATATCTTCTATGTACTGTTTTCTTATTCGTTAATTTTATTGCAATATTATTTTAAAAACTATTTAAGTTCGTTGAAAGATGTAGATTTTTTGATTTTGAAAATTTTTAAACAAATAATTTTGAAATGTCTAAAATTTTTTAGCTAAACAAAAAAATAAACTTATAGAGTTTATAGCTTATCGAGCATTGAGCACTCTCGGAATTAAGTATAACTATTTTAAAATGATTTTTGTATTATAATTGCTTAAAATGTAACATAAATAACATCATCCAAACATGTGACCTATTCCAAAGCAAAATCATCATAGTTTTCATTTAGTTGTATAATTTTTATGATTAAACTCTAGATTAAAGATAACATAACTTACGGTTTAAGTTAACTACGTTTTTTACTACGAAACAGCGTAATATAAGTATTAAAATATTACCGTAATAGCATACGTAATATTATGTTTTTATTGTTTATAATTTAATTGTTTTTCTCTTTATTATAGTCTTATAATCAACAGTTTCAGCTGCTTGAGATGACAATTGTAATGTCCATGCATACAACTATGATTTTTTTTTTTTAAACTCTTTTGATGAATTGTTAAGTTAAAATTTAAAAATTAATCGTTAAAATGTGATAAAGTGTGTTTTACGAGATAGATATAAATACTCGTAGATATAAATACTTACGTTTAATATAAGGTAAATTTTCTAGAATTTCATCTATTGTTAGAACTAAAATACAATGTTATATACATATATTTTTATAAATTAGTTAGAAACATTAAAAACTGTTTGGTATAAATTGATACTTTAACATTAATAACTAACAATTCTGAGCATTATAAAAATACTAACTTGTCTCAACGAAAGTAAAAAACATTACTTTGATTGTTATATACAATTTCAATCAAAAGTTAAATATTCAACGAGTTGTAAATTTTCATTTTTCAAGTATTGAATTTGGCTTGAAAAGTTTACAATTTATATTAGAATTTGTATAGCGTATATATTTATTTCAATAATGTGTAAGCATTTTAATAAGTTCGGTCCACTTTTAGAGGAATTACACAAAAAAAAAAAAAGAGAAAAAAGTAGAAAAATAGAAATATAATATAACAATGTCTTTAAAAAATATGTATGCAATTATAAACATTTTTTAACAGTATAGAATTACTAAGAAAAAATTTTGCGTGGATTATATGAATTTTCATATCATCTTAACTGAAAATTGAAAGTTTTATAAATTATTAACTACGAAAATTGACAATTCCATTGTTTTAAAGTTCTCTAAATTGTACAAAAACTGTAAAAATTGATTTTAATTCATTAGTAAACTTTACAATTCTTTAAAATGTGTAAAATTTTCAAGGTTTTTGAGAAAATGTTTTTTTTTTTTTTTTAATCAAAACGAATTTCAAATACAGTGTCAAATAATTAATAAAGTATATCTACGGTCTTGGTCCAATAACCTATTTTATGAGTATCATCGTAATGCAATGCTAAAATCCAAAAAGTGTTCCCAGAAAAAAAAAACAACGTTTTGAAACCCACACATTTTTCGTTTTGCTCAGAATCAGAACACAAATTTTTCTAAAAAAAATTGTTTTTAATCTTTTAAAACTTGATTAAGTTGTGTAAGATTTATTACTAAAACCATAAATGACCGTTGAACAAACTCACAAGTAAATCCACCTCTTAAAAGATCATCTATGAAAATACGAAAGTAAAATCTTCATTATTAACTTTTATTTGCAATTGTAAATCAAATGCTCATATGCGGATTAAATTAACTGACCAAATTCTTACCATAAAGAACTAAAATAGTAGCATATAAAATATGTATATATTAGTATTGTTCACTTGTGTGCAAAATTTTATATTAAAACATATTATATAAATAACACAACAAAATTTTAAAATTGTTTATATTTTTGACTTAAAAATAAAGTCATAATTTATATTTACTTCGAACTGTACACCAAGAGTGACTGTTTAGCGGTTGCACTGTAAGTTTTTTAATATTCATTCAAAATAAGATATTTTATTCGTAAATTGCATAATATCATGTTAAATTTCACATTTAATTACTTAATAGGTACCTAATTGACACAAATTGCAGTCATTTGAATTTAAATCTTTTATTGTTTATTTTAAAAATATGATGAAAATAGATGATTTTTAATTTTTTTTTTTTCTACAATTTCGTTTAAAATGAATAAAATCATAGAATATAACAACCTAATACAACCTTAAATTAATTTGTCTTCAACTCACCGAACACATTTGTGTCATCTCGCTTTGTTCTTAAATGGTTTACATAATCATTCTGATATTCTAAAATGATGTTATACAACTTATGTTTAATCATTGTCCTTTTTAATAAGTAAATATTATACTAGGTAGTAGAGACCTATGTTCATAATGCATGTTTTATTATTTTTAATATAAAATATAAATATAAATATATTTTACTCCAGTTTAAATACATTTTGTTACATAAAAAAAATAAAATATTTTATATAAAAATATTATAATATTTATGTTTTATATAAAATAAAATATTTTATATAAAACACAAAAATATACATCACATTCAACATAAAACATATTATTATATATATATTTTTTTTATTTAACAAAATGTATTTAGCCTGGAGTATATTATATTTTTTAATTTTTAACTTACGACTGGTTTCGATCTTATGAATCTTTGATTTTGAAAGATTTTGTATATATTTTTATTATTATATAAAAGCGTTATTGCTACACTCAGAATTTAAAAACTGGGGAATTATTAGTTATTTGTAATATTTGTTCATAGTAAAATTAATTTTTATTATAGATTTTATGAAGAATGTTTGCTTTTGGGAAAAGTCAATCCACAATACAGAAGAAAATTACTGAAAAGTGATATCATCGATCACGTATTTATAAAAAGATATCGAAAAATTGACGGAAAAAAACGTAAAAAAAAATATAGGTATACCTAACAATGTTTATCTGAATTTCTACTTTTATACATGATTGTTTAATTGTTTAACTTGTAGTTGATTATTATATTCTATGAAATCAGCTAAGTTATTTAGCCTTCTAATATAAATTTGTCCGTAAGTGCTGCAATATACATTATAATATACTATCAACTTTAACTAAAACTCAATCAGTGTATGTACAGGTACACTTACTAAACACAAAATTTTCATCGTATACATAAGTTATAAAATTAGAACTTACCCGTTATTCCAAGAGGATAAAGTTCTACAGATATTCAGGTAAAATACCATCAGTATAATTTATATTAGTTAATAACTGTATAGTCGCATCAGTCAAAGTATTTTCAAAACATTTTCTACGCACAGATTAGAAATAAATTTATAACTAACCGCCAGTTTGGAATTATTGGAATTATGATGGAATTATTTATATTTTAATTTAAAAAACCTATTGTGTTACATAAATTATTTAACTGATATTTCTTATACGAATAATAAGCTAGAGCCTGGAAGAAGTTGGAGTAACATAAATTCAATATTTACGAACACAAACTAATATGGAAAATACATATCAATGAAACGCCCAATTTTCAACGTTTGTATGTTTTTCAAATTGTTGTTTCTGTGGTTAAATGGCCAAAGTTGATATGTAAATTTTTTTAAACTTCCGTAAAAACAAGTTTTAAGGTTTAGAATAGAATAAAAAATACAATTTTCAAAGAAATGCGTAAATTCTTTTAGGATTATAATGGCTTCGTACTATTTAAATTTTTAAATATTAGTCAATAATACATACATTGGTTTTCAGAAATTTTTTAAGTAACAAATAAATAAATATTATGTTTTGCCATCGTGTATTTCTTTTTAGTTATCAACAATAATAAAATAAATTGATATTATTATAAATATTTTGTTCAGTAAATTATACCTAAGAACGTGATAACATTTTTATAAATCAATTTAATCTATAATAAAATTATAAATAGGTAATAATAACAATAATAATTATAAAAACCTAATAGTGACATATCAAATTTAGCCATCACGAACCTATATCATTCAAAAAATTACTTATCAATTTTACCCGAGACATATCGAGTTTTGCCATCACGCATATTATAAAATAGT
>CM029360.1:34555955-34580343 GCA_017140985.1 Hormaphis cornu
GACTTATCATTATTGCTCCTTGCACATAGATGACACATATATGATTAATTTTGCAATAATTATTATTTTTGTGTTTTCAATTAAATATGTATAATACATTTATTTTAACCGGAAAAATTATTTAATTATTCAACTTCAGATAATGTTTATTTTAAGATGAGAAATATTGTGTTTCCAGCAAATACAACTATAGTAACAATGTATCATTCGCAGTGTCACACCACAATATTTTATAGCGGCTACATTGAACAACAGTTTTACAAAAGCCAAAGAAAAAACCAAGAGACGTATTCAATACGTCGTAACTTAGCTAGGTAGTGACACTTCCCACTTTCCAGGCTGATATAATTTAATTGTGACAAATGAAAAGATAGTTATAAAAATATTTACTGTTTCCAAATGCTTCTAGAGTTTTAATGTTATCCAGAGGATTGGAATCTAAATCCATGAAACAAACCGTAATTTAATATAGGTAATATACGCTTTTGTATAGGTCACGGCTTTGGGTTGGCCACTGTGGTTTAATGACTATTTGAAATTTTTAAGCAATGGATTGCTTACGAAAATTTAATTGTGTTTTTTGGAGTTTCTGTTCCATAAAAACTTTATTTTTAATTTTCCAAAAAAAAAATCTAAACAATTTATTGCGGTCTTGGTAACACATTTTAATCTTAGATTTCTAATTTTCGACGTTAGTTTGTTTTATTTTCCGTAAAAATTATTGAAAATTTAATACTAACTGTACCTATTCACATACATACAATGTATATAAACATCATGTACTACTTGTTATGTTCAATTGGAATATTTTGAAATTTATTCGTATGAAAACAACGGATAAGATTTTAAAAGAAGTTGATCTTTAACTATATTTGTGTACGGTTCATACAAAATCACATTGAAAGTAATTCTTATAATATTATAGCTTTGTTTTCAGGCATCTCGTATTGAATCTGTTCATAAAATGACAATAATTATGTGTATGAACTTATTATATAACAGTTTCTTAACAACTTATACAAAACCAAACCTAACTTGATCGCCAATATTGCAAAATACATCCTACTAAGAAATCATTTTATTTCACCGAAATACATATGACCATAATAATCGAGGTTATATTTTATAATTAAACGACAAATAATGTAAACAAAAAATGTTTTTCTCATCCCAAAATTCAAACATAATGATTTTTATGACTATCGATCGTAATTCATTACTATATAATAATATATCGTATACACAGGTAAAATAATCTAAACATTGGCAAAACACTCACAGTTAAAATTTAATTCTTTTAATTCTTCTACAAAAAAAAAGTATATAAATTACATTACATTTGAAACGATGTAAATTTTCTGAACACATATTTTTAAATACCTAATAAACATTGCATTTTTTTTTATTTTACAATATACATGAACAATTCGTAAAATTTGACGTCTTAGATTCAAATTGTTGAATTAAATATTTTTTTACGAAATATAAGAATCTCACTAACGGAATAATGTTTATAGTTTTGTACAATACTATTATAACTACCTACAGTTTACCTGTGTATCTGTTTAATGTACAAATTTTTGATAAAACATTGTTTTCGGTTTCGCCCTTATCTTTATTTTCAAACATTTAAAGAATTTCAGGGAATGCATTTTAAATTCAGCATTAAAATAAACTGTTCTCTTTTGTACTGAAACACTGTAAGCAATATACTAATAATTAATTTTAAAAAAGTTTGTAATACGAGGTCAAAAATCATATTCAATGACCAAAAAAAAAAATCAAAAACTCACTGTCATTCGTGTTAAATTGCATTGTATATTGTAAATGTCAATACTTACCCATGCATACTAAATACCATTCATTAAAAAGATAAAAATAATCACAGTTTTGAAAAAAAAAAATTTTTTTTTGTATCCATATATTTTTGGAATAAATTTAATTTGTTTTCACTCTAGAAAGTACCCACATGTATTTAATAATCTATAGGTAATTCCATTAAACAAATTTCATACTAATATGTCAATAGTAAGCAGTATATCAGTAGGTACATAAATTAGTCTCAAAAATGTATAAAACCATCTTCGCCGATGATTGTTATAACAATCTATGTAAATACATACTTATTAATAAGTATTGCAGGTAAAGATCTGTTGTATTTAACTATTGTAATGAGTGCATGGCGGTATCAGATTTTTTAATTTCAAAGCTTAAAATGTTTGTGTTATGATAAATATGTAGAGATTAATCTAAATTGAAGATAGGTACTCAAAAGTTTTCCAACTTTAAAATTCATATTAAATAAATCAAAAACAAGTTCAGATTGAACAAAAATACACAGTCATTGTTTTGATTATAAAACGCGGCTGTTACTTTTGTTAACTTTTACTAACTTACGCACTCTTAAAATAATTAAATAAACACAGCGCAATCAGTTTAAGACAGAAAAATTATATTATAATAATAGGCAAAACACAGAGCATATAAATCGCAACTCGCACGGACGGAGGAACGCACGCACGTCCGCGTCGGCTCGCCCACACTCAACGACACACTCTATACACACACAATATGTCCGGTTCGCGCCAACGCTCCCCGCGATAAGCGTTACCAACTTCAGAATAAAAAAAATACATAACACTTCAAATAACATAGATTGATTTTTTAGATTCCAAACGTAGCGAAAATTGCTTTAAGTGTAAACGATTGTGTTATTTCTTGATATTTTTCTGCTGTCACTTTTTCGGGAAGTAGAATTAGGGCTACAATATTTTTATACGATCCATTCAAAGAAAGCCAATAGTTAGCAAAACTTAGCAAGTAAATTTTTAAAGCATATTTTATTGATTGCTATTTTTAAGCATTTATTATTTGAGTTATGATCCAAAACGAAAACTCGACATTTTGAAAAATTCTTCGAACAACTTGGAATTTTCAAACATAATTTAGAATAATGTGTCATTCGAATTTCAATAGATTTTGATGATTTTTTAATGAAAAACCGAACTTTTATTTTAGAAATTTTTTAATTTAAGCAGTTTTTATTTTATTAGAACCGAAAAATCGTGAGTTAACAGAATCAAAACCATGTTTTACATGTTTAACAACGTTTATTTCTACGTATAGTTAAAAAAGTTCAAACAATATTGTCAGACGTTTTTAAATGGCGATTATTTTGTTATTCTTATTTCATTTAGCAATTCCTCTTCCAAAACTAATTCAACTTGAAAAATATAATTATAAGATATCATATTACACTTCCAAATCAGTACTTAAGTACCTCACTCATTACTCATAGCTTTTTTTGTTAAATTGTGAGCGTAGTGTGTTATAAACTTATCTTACTTTGAATTTTATTTTCAAATTTATTTTAAATATTTTTATCATTACTTTTTGGGAAATAATTTTATAAATCATGATTTTATAATTTCATTTTATTTTATTTTATTTATTTATTTATTTATTTTTTTTTTTTGCGTCACTCCTATCAGTGGTAAAATTGATTTGAAATTCTTGCTCATTTTTGGATGCGTAAAGTACAAACGTTAAAACTAATAAAAATTTTCTTTTTAAACATTTAAATTGTTTTTACTTTTGTCGCTCATATAAGATAAATTTGTCTTAAGCATATTCCTTTTGATACTACTTCATAATACTGTGATACTAACTATTTCAATAATTGTTATATTATATTTAATACAATTTAATCATTACCGCCAATTGAACAAATTCCAACAGCTACATCTATGTTGGCTATAAATAAAATTATTAGTTTTATATTCAAATTCAAACGATGTAACGAATTTCAAGTATTTGCTAACTACTCGTGTATTTAACCATTATATAAGAAGAGAGAAGAAAACAATAACTCGTAAAACGTTTTTATTTTTTCTTTTACAAAAAACATTTTTTCGGAATTTATATTGTCAATTTTCACTTTTCATTAATATTTACATGCATAATTTCTCTAAATAATTGCTTAAATTCTGTTAGTTGTGATTTAAAATCATAAAAAGTAAAATATCTGAAATTTCCTAAATTTACATTATTAGAATGTAAATATTCCATATGAATATATTGGAATTAAGATTTCCAATGTTAATCAATGTTGTCTATTTTCCAGTTACTTACAGAAATTTAAAATTATGAGAATTTGTAGTTTTTTCTGTACACGTATCCAATAATTTATTTAATTTTTATTCAACCGCTCCAAACTTAACAACAGCCTTTTCTATAAATGGTTCAAAAAATATCAAAAACATTCCCCTCAAGTTTTTTTTTTTTGGTTCTAGATCAGAACCGAGACACATTCATTGTAAAAATCATTGATTGTTATTGAAAAATTTTTTTTTTATTATATAATTATTGTTAAACAAAAAAAACATCTATGCTCAAACATATTGGTGTTGAGTTGATTAATAATTACTGTTAATTCCAACAAATTAAAAAACTTACTTAATTTGGTCACAATATTCATGTTTGCTCTCTCAAGTATTGTCACTGCAAAGTTAAAGAACAGTTATTGTATGTAATCAGTACAAAAAAAAATATTAAAACATAAAACATAACAGTACATACTATTATGTATTCATAAATAAAACTATAAGAAACATTTAGATTATAGGTAACAGCGTTATTAGATTCTAAGTTCAGAGAGAGATATTTAAGCTACAAAAAAAAAAATTCAAAAAAGTAGACAACACACGCCAAGCAAAAAAAAAAAAAAAAACCAACGAACAGAATAAAAATTTGATATCAAAATGTCATGGAAAATTTTAATCCACGTTCTTTGAGCTTCAAAATTTGCTGATAACTTTGCAAAGCTGAACCACCCACTCCACGACACCGCTTCATTCAAAAGTCTAAAATTCCCCTTACCAAACCTTCTCATTCATGTGCTTTCCTCCTACACAAACTATTCTTACCCTTTGTAGCCTTTACCAACCCTTCTTTATACAATCCTCTACCTACCAGTTCACCTCCCCTTAATCTAAACTTCACTGCGTATTCACATCTTGGAAAGGGCTTGACAATAATGTTTTATGTTGGGGGTGATGACTAGAAGTTTGATTTTACAAAAATCTTATTTGTCATTAAAAACTATATTTGATATTTGATACCATCAATTTTAAAGATTGAATGGGAAATTCAGTCATAATAAACACATTACATGACGATGATTTTCTTCAAAATCAGTATAAACGTTTGAAGTTGGAGAAGTGGCCAAAATTTGTCATAATAGTTTAATTTATTTTTCGTACTAATTTAGTTACAAACACAACTTTATTATTTAAGAAATGTTCTATTTCTATATGTATCCAAAAGTTTCAAATAAAAACCGCTCAGAAGTTGCCAAAGCGTTCGGTATTAATACATTCGCACTTTTGCCGCACTCAAAATCAGGTGACCATTAGCTCCTTTTTGCAAAACTATAATACAAATTAAACTTTTTGAACTGTTCAAAACGCAATTTATTGTAAGTTGAAATTACAAAAAAAAGATTGCTTTTAATAATAATAAACTTGTTATTTAAATCTAACCCAAATCTATAAAAAAAATTGCGGAGAACGTATTTGCTTTTAAAATGTAAATAATTTTATAGACTTAGGCTTAGAATTTTTACAAACTTAATGTGATTTATCTTTAAAATATACTATATATATATACATATATTCCACTATATGTATGTTTTTAAACAAAAAATAGCTTACTTACTTTCTGCATATTCTTTTCTTCTTTTTTCTTCTAAATAATAAATATTTAATGAATGTTTTAACAATTTGTAACCCGAGCACGGACTAGCATAATACATTAACAGTACAAGAACACTCTTAAATTAAAAATTTAAAACATTTAAAATTACTTTTTAATTACCTATAATAATATCAAGGTATTGGTTTGTTTCTTTTTAAAATTCTGAGAGTTGCAAAATATGTATTGGTCTTAACAAGATTTTTTTTTTATCATTATGAAACCTCTATAACTTCTTCAAAAATTCTCCGCTTTTCAAACCAGTTTAGTTGGCTTCTTTTTTTTATAATTGTATTTTAAATGCTCGTTCTTTATAATATGTAAAATTCTCAGAGTCACAGTAGAATAAACCACCCAAAAAATTGGCAAAAACAGTAAAATTTACGTAAAAATGTTGTTAAAAAAATCATTCTAGTTTCATAATACGATTTCACTCACGGTATCTAACTCGGTCTCAAACCAAAATACTTGAAATTTTCACATATAATGAAACGTATACTACGTATTTACTTCTACGCAACTATTTTAGTATAATAATCAAACTTTTCCAACCAATTTTGAGTTTTGTACAGAAGTTTGACCATTTTGAAATTGTAATTGAATAAAAAAAAATTTT
Organism: Hormaphis cornu; assembly: GCA_017140985.1. Taxonomy (NCBI): domain Eukaryota; kingdom Metazoa; phylum Arthropoda; class Insecta; order Hemiptera; family Hormaphididae; genus Hormaphis; species Hormaphis cornu. The sequence continues at coordinate 34,562,323 of CM029360.1, forward strand.
TTTTTTTTTTCATATTTTAAACCTGTAATACAAGCTTAACAAAATAGATATCTGTGTGTGTGTCTGCATGGTAGAAAACATTCAAAAATTATTGGTCTTAATTTTTCTATTACGGTCGTATTAAATGAGAAAAAGGAAAAAAAAACTGATAATATTCGTAATTGATTTTCGAAAAAAAGTGTAACTAAAACAATTTTATGGTTCAAGTTTAGAAATTTCCAAACAATTTTAAAATAAAAATTATTTCTAATTGCATCCAAAAATTTCAAACAAAATCCGGCCAATTTTTACTGAAAATGTACAAAAATTTAATGGCATTTTAAAAACGAGTGAATTATAACATTATGTTATAATAACTCTTTGAATAAACTTTAAAAATACTTGAAATCTTCACATAACATCAACCAGTTTTTAGCATGTACCTATATATCCAATAAACTATGAACATTTTTCTACGAAAAATTGACCACTTACCTAGTTCTTCATACATTTTTTTTAAGACATCCTCTGCAATAGTTTTACAATAGTATTTGTTAAGGCTTGGCTTTGTAAATAATAAAAAAACGGAATCAGAAAAGGTCGCGTGAGTAGTTTGACGAAGTATTTACCACTCTTTGGGTGGGTTACTGATTTGAAAGTTGTGATTTCACCATATTATTTAATATCCGAAAGCAATGATAAATCATTTATACAAAAAAATTAATTCTGAGCGACCTCGGTAATCTAGTACGTGCTGGGAAAAATCAAATTTACCAAAAAAACACGTAAAAGTAGTATTTACCTAAGAGCTCTTTTGTTTGGTAAAAAATGTTAACCACCAATTGTTTGATACTTCAACACTCTCAAACATAAATTAGATGTTCTCAATTTGTATTGAAATCTTAAAAAATGCAAACACTGATAAGTGTGCTAAATAAAGCTATTAGTTAGTGTTAAAAACAATGCAATGTTACCTAATTCATTGGGATTGTGTTTTTCTCGAAAAAAAAAAACACATTTATCAAAAAATATTAACAATTTTAGTATACCAACTACCAATTACCTATATAAAACTCTTTCTGGTTCAAGCTTAAAAAAAAATTATTATATAATAATATAATATATTATATTATTATATAATATAATATGTTGTCATATTATATATATGGCAACATCTTTCAACTATAAAAAAAAGTATATTTATATACTATATGATTAAAATGGGAAACATAAAATGTATCGTGAAACAACATAATAGTTATTATACACTATGTTTTCTACGAACTAATAATGAATTGATAGTAAAATAAATATTACTAGAGTGATTTGTATATTATTATTTAATAAAATAAAAATACACTCCTAACAATATATTACTATGGGTGTATAGAGAGACCAGTAGACTTTGTTGTCTGCACCGTAAAATTTAAGTTAAATTATCCGGAATATCACTAAATATAAAGCTCAGTATACTGCAGTGTGTTTACAAATTTTAGGGCTTTTTGAAAAATCATTGCGCGGGAATTAAGCAAGCTAAACGAAAGCGGCATCTACCGTTGCAAAAAAGTGGTTTGACAGAATTTTGTGGTTTTCAATAGACAGCTCTTGGTAGCACGTGTTTGGATAGGAACGTAGGAATTGTTTATAATACTAATACAAAAGTATCTAGACATTATAAAAATATGTGAAATACAAAAAATGATAAAAATTTCAAAAAATGTTAATTATTTTGTTGACTAAACATGACAAATCATTTGATTTTACAATTTGTTATGTATTTTCAACTCATTGAACCCACTCAAAGTTGTAATTTTCAATAGCAGTAAAATATTCTACATAAAACGTAAAAGAACCAGTCATCTACCCAAAACAGTGACTTACTAAGATAATATTACATTAAATAGGTATGTTGACCATAAAGTTTACGAACAATTCATTGACCGATTGCTTGCGACACTATTTTATTTTCATGCTCTTGAAAATGTATCTTAGAAATTAGAATATAAATTTTAAACAATAATCCAATGAAAACTTTTTTTTAAACGAAATAAATGTGAATTCATGATAACCTAAAAAATGTTAACAAGATAATTATTGGAGTATCTATTATTCTATTTTACGCTAATTCATATATTTGTTGAAATGTATTATTGAAATAAGTAACACAGACATATTTTATAAAAACATCTAAAATACGTAAACAATATTAACCATTCATTTTTTTGTCATCCACTTGGGTTCCTGTAAAATATTATATTCCTTTGATATTAGTTTTGTTGTTGTTTTTTAGATCATAACTTAAAAAATAATCAAAATTTTGAAAAAAGCTTTGACCTCAGTATTATCTTAGGCCGATAACCAATATTCGAAAGTATTATATTGTGTTAAGATAGGAGCATTTTAAAAATACTAAATAGTGAATACATAAATACAAGAAGAAAAAATATCATCATAGCAAGATATAAAATGAAAACAACAGTTGAAAACATAAAATAAACATATTTTATTGTTCGCACAAAAACCGAAAATTAACGTAAAATGATATCAACGTATTACTTGTGCATTTTACACATTTTACACTTAATTGTTCCCCAAATTCTCTTGTCTGCACAAGTAGATCATAGCATATTTTAGCCAAAAACACAAATGTAGGAAATGCATGCTATTTATTGGTCTAATAACTATACGAAACAGCTGCAGTCTGCTGGTAGATAATTTTAAAAAGTTTTATACATAACTATAAAGTCATAAGTTTAAAAAAATTTTTATTTTTAATTTAAAATTGTAAAATCCACTTCATAATAAATAACATACTCAAAAACCGTACAAATTCAAGCGTATTTTGAGAATTAAAATTAAGCCATTTAATTTTTTCTTTTTTGCTTATTTGTCCAAACACACGGAAAATCGTCCGTCTGCATTCCCTTTTAATGGACATCGAGTTCAAAAAGACCTAAATGTTACTTAAATGTTATTATTGATCAATTACCATTTTCTTCTGTGCCATTCAGTTCCTTTTCTATAAAAGCTATCGACGGACAAGCGCTCAAAAATTGTAAACGTTTTGTATTCAAAAAGGTGATGAGCTAATCAAACCCAAGACCAACGTTATACAGTAACATCGAACAACTGATTTCGTGTTTCATTCTGAGTATTTTTTTTTAAGATACAAAGATAAATAAATTATAAATGTTGCCAATTCGATTGCAAGTTGAATTTATTTGTATGTAAACATATTAATATTTTATATTTTCTGGACTACAAAACTAAAAATATAGGTAGAAAAAGACTAAAAATGTATATGTTTTTTGGCGATTACTTCTTTTGAAGTAAAGGGTAAACATTTGTAAGTTGGTTCTATATTTTTGTCAAGAAGAAAATTATGATATTTTATAACAATAAATATTAATTGTTGAAATTATATTACATGAAAACCTTTAAAGTATGTAAATAATATTGAAAAATTTTCTAATTAAACCTTTTTCTTTTTCATATGTTTTACCATCTTCTGTTTAACGTTCCCTTGATCAGAATTCAAAATGAAATTAGGCAATGACGTTTTTTTTTTTATAAACTAAAGGGCATCAAACAATTATTCTGAGTGTTTCGTTTCAAACAATTTATATTTCTTTTTAAGGTGAGATATCACGCTGTACGAGTAGATTACATAACACAATAAGATTTGAATAACACATATTAATTGGTAACTCAAGCTATTTGTGATTTAATGAAGAGGACTGCAGACGGATCAATTTTAAAGGTTTCATCTGTAGAGCCGTAAGATCATATTTTAAGGAAACTTTTATTTTAATTTTAAAATTTGTATGCATTTTTGAAGATTAAAATTGAGCAAAAAATTTGTTTGATTTCTTTCTGTTTACTAGTACAGACACGTGGAAAATACGTGCGTCTACCGTCCCTTTAAATAGATTGCGATTTCATGAAAATTTAAAAATTACATAAATAATATTGACTAATTACTTTGTTCATCTTTAATATGCAGTAAATTTCCTGTAAAAGTTATTCACAGACAATCGTTTATAAATTATTAAAGTTTATATAAGTGTTTTGTATTCAAACAAGAGAGAGAAACAACTTTTATTTAATTAAAATACAAAGCGGAGCTGCCTACTATGCGGGTGTCCAGATGACACAGCATACTATTCAATATATAAATACATAGGACAATTTCAATTCTACAATACATATAAACATTATTAAATTTACTGTATAAATACGGAAATGACAAATTTAAAAAAAAACAAACAAACGTCTTGCTATGAGTACAAGTGGTAATTTATCATATATAGCGTATCTTTTAATATAGACAAGCATATTTGGATAAGGTCATCAGCAGCTAGATTATATGACCGAAAAAATGATTTTAAGAATCCTGAGGCTGTACCTCGAGCTCCAAACCAAAGTCCGAATACTTCCCAACTAATGATTCCATATTGTTGCTGAAGCCATGGAATGCACGGTTCATAGATATTCTTCTTTTCTTCGTCTACTTTACTATCTTGTTGTGAGTCATTTGTTTCCCAACAAATTGTTGGATCCAGAATAAGAGCACGGTCTTTACTCGTTTCTACTACAATGATGTCCGCACGTCGATTCTGCGCGTTATTGTCTACAACCGATAAGCAATGAACTTCCTCAAATACTTCAAATAGCTTCTTTTTTCGAAAAGATTGGCTATTGCCGTACGGACCCGGTGGTGGAACGAGTTACGCAATAACTCCTTTTTTAGACAAGCGCCTCGAATGTGTGGTAGAGTTTCTATAATGTTATTCTCACTACAAATTTGAAATCTACAGTGGCGGCTACCACCTACGCTGCGCCCACCCGTTCCACGATTAGCCATTGAGTTCATTGATGCTTGATGGCATTGGACCATTCACTGTTCGAGAGACCTCCTTTGTTTGACACCCATGAGTTGATTGGCATACATTTATCGTACCATAGTACCCCCATCCCTCTTTGGGGCATACCTTTCCACTTTTGGAACTCCTTGTCTCGTAGCTCTGATCTGATAGCTCGCACACTGCTACCAATGACTTCTCCAAGCCTTAAGCGGCAATGCCTTTCTTCAGCTTGAAATTCATGCACAGCCTGCAGATGTTGGTCCTGTACTTTAGATGTTTTGTTAATGATTGCCAAGTGTTGTAGAGAAGCTTCCCATGATGTTCTCAACATACCCTAACCACGAACCTTTGGCCACTGTAAAATACAGGAAAGGGTGTATCTGATGGTAGAGAACAGATCTCTCTTACGCCTTACCTTATGAGTACGTCCACCCGTTCCAGGAACGCGGGTGGGAGAAGGTCAATTGGCGTTGTTTGTAGAGGATAGATTAACTTTGGATACACATATTGATTTAAAATATTAATTTTTTTATCACCTCTTAGCAACGGAGACGTAATAAGGTTCCTAAAATCTTTTTCCAGATTGAATACAAAAAAACGAAAAACTACTAGCAATTTACGTTGATTTTTGTCTTTTATAATATGTTTCATTAAATTTATTTTTAAATTAGGAAAAAAATGTGTGAAGACAGTAAGATTTTGTAAATAATAGGGACTAATCACCTTGATTTTGTTCAATATTTTCTTCTTATGTTGAAAAAATTTAATTGATTAAATTTAATTGTCATTTTTGAAATGAAGAATACATTCTTGGAAAAACAATACAATTTTGTAAATAATATTGACAAATTACCTTGATTTTCTCCAACACTTTCTTCATCTGTTAAATAACTTCAATTTAATACGACATATATATTTTATACAACTAGGGTCACTAACATTATAGTTAATATTATATAATTATTTGCAATAATTTTTATAGAATTCTTTCATCAGGTAATTTGATAAAAACTTTGAATTTTCTAAATAACTATTTAACCAGGATGATTTACTTGTAAATTATGGTAAAGCAAATTTTTTTTAGATTCTAAGCGTCAACAAAGAATGTATTCTTTTTACGATGATGTTTTCTTCATTCTTTTTTTTTTTTTTCTGTAAACAACATTAAGGATATAAAAAATTCCTTCTTTTTGGGATTAACCTTTGATTTCTTTTTAGAAAAAAATGTGTAACTCACACAAATTCATTATTGAAGAATTGAAAATAAAATATAATATGTAAAACAAAATTTTCTATATGATAAAAAAATTTCAAAAAAATCCGTCGAGTAAATTCTGAAAACGTATAGAAAAAGATTGTAAAATTGTGTAATTTGGTTATAACAATGAAATAACGCACTATTGTGTAGTTAATACTAAAATCGTATTAACTTCTCAAATAATGGTTTAAATGGTTTGAAATGTTCACACGTTATTTAAATTAATATTCTTTATACGTGGGTACTTACGTTTTTCGTACCGTATTGTTAAATCTTGTTTTTACCAGAACGTATACTAGACCACTGAACTCACTCAGAATCGTATTTTCAAAGGCAATGGATTTCAGATATTAAATAATGCGTTCGAACCACAACTTCTACACTAGTGACCCACCCAAAGCGTAGTCGCTACTTTGTCAAACTACCCACGTGACCTAGAGTGATTTCGGATTTTTTTTTAGTTGTTTACTATGTAATTTGTAATTTATTTAGATTATACTTTATTGTAGTAGGTATAACTACATAAAATATATAATATCCATTATCAACGGTATGATTTAAACTTAAACTATTTTTTTTTTTTAATAATAAAAATTTCTGTTTAATTGAATAACGAGGTCATTAAATCTAAAATAACATTAATATTATTGTCCAGTAATTACCTTTGTTAGCTTTCTTAGATTTTTCATTTTCTTCTTGTATTCTCTGTTTTTCATAGTCAGCTTTTGGACCATCGAATTTTTATAAATTATACGTGTGTTTAGCATTTTAAGTAAGTTTTATTTCATAATACCCTAATGTGTCTCTTGACAATTTTGTTTTAATGATCATTACTCAATGTAAGTACCAATATCCAATTTTTAAATTTTGAGTAAAGCAAAAAATATTATATTGGTTAATGGATGTATATATTTTTTTTTATATTTGAAACCACTGTAACTTCCATAAAAGCGCAAAAATAAACCTCAAAACTAATATATGGTAGAGATTATAATATTATATTACTATTTTATATTACGGTACATATAACATTTGAGGTGACGGATAATAGGTATACGATTACAATAAATTAAAACAGAAAATATACATAATAATATTATGGCTGAACCAGCATTTTTTTAAATTATTAAAGCATGTAGATTTTTGTCTTCAAATATATGTGATATGGCTTCTAAAAAATTATCCAAACTAAGTTTTGAATATTGAATATCTTAATTGGTGCAAATTGTATAATTGTAAATCAATTTTGGTGTATTTTTCACGGAGTGTACCAAGTTTAATACTATAAATATCTGCAATTTAATTTCGAAAATATTGGTGGAAAAGAGGGCTACTCAAAATTCAAAATGATTTTTTTTTTCATATTTCTCTTTTATAACCAAATCTTAAGTATGAATAATGAATATAATTTGTTTTTGTTTTAATGATGTTTTCTATTGTCGTAGCCCAGCTATGATTAAATTGTAAAAAACAACTCTTTGAGACGCCATAGCTGATAAAACATTTATAATTCGAAACTAGTTTTCAGATTTTAATTATTGTGTTAGTCATTCTGGTCTGTGGATTTATCATAAAAATACTACTAAACAATTTATCCACGAGGGAAAATTATTACATCTACGGAAAAAAAATGCCATCATAAGGTACGGGCAATTTTGTGTGTCTTATAAGTTGAATGGAAATGCGTTGCTTACTAAACTTACAAAGTAATTTACGTCTAGCGGCAAGATCGTGCTTGTAATCTATGTTCACTGCAATAAAATAAGGTACATATAAAAATAAGGTACATTTGTGTTACTGAGAGTTATGAGGACCAGTTGTATGATAAATTATTTAACAGATTATTACTAAAACAACAAAGCAGATACTTTCTAAGGAATCATAAAACAATTGAAAAAATTTGCATTTTATGTCAAATAGAAGGGTGCCGAACGATTGCGTTTTTTGGTAACGCGATGGCAAACATAATATTTCTCATAACGTTTAAATTTTAAACTGTTCTATCAAATTCTCGTTTTATTTGAGTCTTATTATATTTTAAAAACGTATTTATTTTATGTTTTAATTGAACTTCACGATAGGTAAACAGGGGAACAATTTGAACCAGCCAATAAATTTAAATAGCTCATGATTACGATACTTTGGCACTCTCTCTCAAGTAGGCACATTTTACATTATACGTTTTATCTGAGCACTGAAATAACAAACTATATGCTAATAACACACGCGATAGTAGAAAAATAAAATCTATAAAAGTTTCACAAACTGATATGTTCGTCTCACCAAACTCATTTAAAATTCATTGTGATTTTATGTTCAAAGATTCTCGGCTATATTAAATTACTTTATAGTTCATGTTGTGTGTATGATGTTTTTGTCGTTTTATTATTACAAACGATGGCTCGTTTAAAGTTGAATAGATAAATCAAAAGTACAGAAACGGATTTAAAAAGTACGCAATGATATGACGTGTCAAATACAGGGAATGAATCGCAAAGCAATTTGAGACGGTGCTAGCTGCATAATAAGATTAACACAGACGTAGTAATAGAAGAAAGAAACAACAAAGACAATTTTTTTGCTTTGGGTTAGAAAACAACAATATAATCTCTGATATTCCAACTTTACAAAAAATTGAAATTTTTTGTGAATATCGTGATTTAAAAAGCTGGACTATGGGTATTTTCATAGAAAATGTAATTCGTATTTTTGTCTTAAAAAATATCAGAATAATAAATGTATTAACTTACTTGTACAACCTATATAATAAAAAGAAATTTATACTAAATCATTTTTTGTAGCATTTTACTTTTTATCTACAAATATATCTATACTATATAAATGTAGTTAAAAAAAAACCTAAATATTAGGTATTGTAGAATCATTTTAGATGATATAACAACAACTGCATTTTTCTAACTATTTAGTTCAATTTTATAAACAATTTTTATATCGATCAAAGTTATAAAAATAATAATATTTTAATATTCCTATATGGAAATTTGCTAAAAAAAATCTTTGGTTTGATGTTTATATTGAACAAAGTACACAACAAGTTCTAAATTATAAAACTGTATTATTCATACTTGACTCTCAAACTTGTTTGAAACATTTATCAAGTCTCATCCATTCAAATATTATGTAAAAATTTTAAAAAATTAATTCCAGTTACGTTTTTACGACGTTTAAAAATTTCAAGTCATTTAGAGAATTTTTTGTTGTATCTGGATTATAACTAAAAAAAAAACCAAAATGTCATCTTATTCCAACTATGTATTTGCTTTTTAATTTACTTTACACTATAAAGATTTAAGCACTTTTACTTCCTGAAAAATTATCAACAAATAATAGAGAATTTGTTGTAAAACCATTGGTACATTCCTCACTGCATTGAGCCCTTTAAATCTTAAAAAAGAACAAAATAACAACGTCTCTAATCAAAAATGTATCAACCTTTTAACCCCAATTTTGAATACAAATACATTAAACTCTTTCTATTGCTGTGTAAAAATTATTTACCGTAATTCTTAACACTTTTAGGTAGGTATTGCATCGTTTTCGAAGCACTTTAAGAAATTTTTATTTTTTAGATTTTGGATCATGACTTAAAAATACAAAAAATCAAAACTTTAAAAAAATTTAATAGAAAATTTATTCACGCGAAACGATCAATGTAATTTTACTACCCAAAAAATCGTCTTCAGATAAAAAAAGTATCATAATAAAATAATATGAAATGATTTTTTAATGACGTTTTTTTTTTCGCTACACTTGAGTTGAAAAAATAGAAAAAACCTCATTGTTAATCAATACATTTTTCGCCTTGCTCAGAATCTAGAACAACAAATATTTTATTGCGTATTGTTGATTTAGATAAGTAGATACTTACTTTTAACTTTACAGTAAGTTAATACGTTGTAGACGGTTTCTATAACAATAAATATAATTTTACATTTATGGTTCTTGAAATTTTTCGAAGGGGCTCTTTAAATTTCTTTTACCTATATAATATGTTTATAATTTTGTTGTTTTCAAACTTCAAAAAAAACCATTCTACCTATCTATTTCATTTATTTCTACCCATAGTATAAACTCAGATCCTCTAAAGGCTCAGACACATGGACCCTCCTTTCTCCCGTATAATCATTACTGTAAATTAAAAATCTAATATTGTTTTAAACTTCCCAAATAGTTTATGCATATTAATACAAAAACACAAACGTCAAATTCATTACTTTTAAATTTTTGTACAAGACGCTTGAATAGAATCTGTATGTATCAAATTGATAATGACTCTATGAAAAAATGTTGTAAAGCAAAAAAAATCTAGTTTTCTGTCCTCAAATCAAGTTTGAATAGTTGTAAACTTTATTTACCTCAGCAAAACAAAAACTGAGATAATACTTTGTACCTATGTTATGTCATGTTAAATTTCTCTATTTCCGGTTATAATTTAATCAAATGAACACAACATAGTATTGATCCCGACGAATACGATGATTTATACAATTTTTTTTTTTCACCAACATCAATGTCAATATATATTTCGCACTCAAATTAAGTCAGTAATTGTGTTCACGAGTATTCTTTTTTCCTATAGCTAAGGTTCGGTAATGTTTGGTCTATTTTCCATTCCGTAACTGATTTTTATAATAATAATATTATATTATTAATCATTTAGAAACTAAAACTCACCAGCTGCATCATCTGCATAGTAGTTAAGATATCTAAAATACTGTTCAACAAAATCTAAAAATATTCAATACTTGATGATTGATTTAATTGAATATCCACATGGAATTTTTAGTTGATATTTTTGACGGTAAAACTAATTTTTACTAAATAAAAACATCGGTTAAAAGATGAAATCCAAAAAACCATTAATCAAGGCAAATGGTTTATTATTATGAGTACACATAACTAAAATATTACAACATTTACAAATAAAAAAACAAATTTAATTTAGATAGCCAATGAACAGTTTCATCGGTTTGTTAGTTACTTACTTGTGCCGTGGTTATGGATATTGTACCTCGCTACACTCTCTGCGTCGAGTTTTAAATCTTAAAAATATTAAATTTCAGAAATAATTTATTATGATAGTTCATAATAAAATTAAAGTTTATGTAATACATATAACATAACGCAATAGTTATAAGCTATTCTCATGCGTAGTGGACCTTTAACTATCTTAATAGCAAAACTTAATAGCCACCTGCCGCAATAACAACATTGAGATAGTATATATATATATATATATATACATATATTTTTTAAATTAATCGCTACAAAATATGTAACAAAAGCGCTTAACAGTTCATAGGTATTGATCATCAACTTTACATATTCTAATAATATGTAAAATTTTCAAATCAATTGAATAATTTTTGGAAAATTTAATACAAAAAGAAGGGGTGGGAAAACTAAATTGCTTCCGAAGAATTAACGAATCGTTAAAAAAATTTTAAAAGGTTGCGAGTTTAGAAAAAACTGTTACAAAGAAAATTTTGCCACTTAAAATAGTATAATTTTACCGATCATTTTAATAATGTTTTTTCACGATATCGATATTATAATTGTGTTTTTGTAATTCTGTTTTTGAAAATTGTTAACTTACTTTCCACTCCCAACGTGGTATGATCATAATATTTGTAAAACGCCTCTTGTTTCGCTGAAAAATATGTTGATTACCTAGTAATTTTGTTACTAAACGAAATTATGTAAGTTTATATTTTTAAAAATTTAAAACTTATTAATTTATTGACCTATTTTTATACCAAATGACGTACTGTATTTGGCACACTTTAAATCATTTTATTAAAAACTAACTATTTTTCTAATATTTCTAATAACGTAAAAATAATTCATAGAATCGTTATAGTATCAAAAAAATCAAACCGTTATGTATACTGAACAACATACAATAATTTTAATCAGTAAACATAAATAAGTATCCAAAAACAAACTTTTCCAACAAAATTTAGTAGAGGAGTTCAACAATTTAAATTATGAAACAACTCCTTAAAAAAGCTCTCACAAATGATTTGTGAATAAATAAAATTCATCCTTAAAATCTTAAAATTAATCAATTATAATAAAATATGTTTTTAAGAACGAAAACATCTTGATCTTAACAAACAAATTTTTTTTTTACACAAATCATTTTTTTCATATTCACATTAATTTTGTCTTATATTTAGATGAAGTCTAGCAGTAACTGTGCTGTTACCCGATGTTTTTCTTACCTATCGGATATGTTTACCTTTCTACACTTTTTTTACTCATTCAAATATTGAATTTTTTTAAATCCCTTCATTGTAATCTTTGACATTATAAAATTAAATTACTTGATACACATTTATATCAAATGATTATAATATATGCGTAGCTCAGCTGTTTTAATTTATAAATCTGATAAGTAATAACTGATAATTGTTACAAAAACTACGCTCACACAAGCATTCAGGTTACTGAAAAAATGTGTTGGTCGTTAGAGGTTGAATTTTGGATGTTTACTATTTTAGTTGTTTCATTGCTTGTATATCAGAGTTTTCATACTGAATTTTAAAAAAAACCGAACACAAACTTATTTCCTTTTTGCAATTTTTTTATTCCTACCTTTAAGGAACAATTTTTGGTCGGTTCTGTAACATATTTTGTTTTAGCTTATACACATAAGCTATTACAACGACTACGCCCGCCCATCTATCCGTCTGTCCGAGGATTTCGGCGGCTAAACCGCTGGTGACAGTGAGCTGAAAATCTCTGGCAGATGATAAAATGGTCCTAGATAGGCTTGGAATGACCGGAACGGATGAGTCTCTAAGTGGTCAGGTTACCGAGGGGCCTTTCCTTCTTTTTTATTTTAGAACCATTATGTTTATAGTTTCAAGAAAATCCGACCAAAAAAAATTATTTTTACTTCATTCACAAATGAATTTTAGGAAAATTCGTAATAAGTTCTTGCATAAATTGCATAAGATGATTGAAGCCCACACCAGCATCAACAATATTTGGATTTTCGGCTGCGCGTTAACATGGCGGTCAGTTATGGTTTCTTCTTTTGTAAAATATTATATAGATTACCTATCATGTATTGTTATCTCTTTTGATATAAACCATATTATTATTGTTTGTCGAAGAAAAATAAGTATACACCCTGCAACCATTAACCATAATAACCAACAACAATATTTTACTTACAAGAGTCTGCCATACCCTCTGGCGAAGCTGTAAAGTTCATATTATAATAGGTATATTTAATTGATATTCTTTAAATTATACGATAAACTGTCAATAATATATCAGCCGAGCACTCCAACAATACATCTTTTTTCATTTGATAAGTTGCGTGAAGTTCACATCGCTATCGATCACAGATATACATAAATATATAACAATTAGATAGCTATACGAAATTAATACGAACGTCTAGTTTAAACATTTGCAAAACATTTATTGGATATTTTTAAGCAAACAAGATATCAAACTTGAATAGACGGTTTCTATTCAGTATTTAGAATACTTTAAAAATATTTTTTTTCTAAATATTTAGTTCTGTACATCATATTCTATTCCTTGGTTACCTATTGGATCACTATAACGTACAACGTAAGAGTCCTATACTCTAAGTATACCTCTAATTCCTGAAAAACTAGTCCGATTTCAACCGGATTTCAATCAAGTATTCCAGGAACGGTCCAGAGGCGATGACCATACTTCGGTGGCCGTATCTCCAAAAGAAAGCAAACATCCTTTTAGGGTGAAAATTTATACGAAGTTCTGTTAAGCCTTTAAGAAACGCGGGGTAGTCAAAACCACGATTAGCTATCACCAAAAGCACTGGAGTTATGAGAGTTTAAAAATATAATTTTACATTACCCCAAAAAACCCCAATTTAGCTATACTACCACTTATATTCGTAAACCGTCATTAATTTTATTTAACTTATTATTCAGTACTTAATTTGTATTCTTTCTTTTTTTTTTTACTATAACTTTATAATTTTTAGCAAGCCTATGTATTCTAATATTGAAATTGTATACTGTGTCGTTTGGCAACCCGCATGGTGGGCAGTCCGCTTAATAAAGTTGTTATATATATATATATATATTATACCTGTGTGCGTACCTACCAAGTGCGGCGGCACCAAAGAGAGTTGAGATTCCTTCCAGATCCCATTAACCCTAACTATATGACATGATTTGTAGAAAACGAAATGGAAAATTATGGAGATAGCTACAAACATCTAAATTTAAAAATTTCCAAAAGAAGCCGCCAAGCATTGGATATTGTAATAAAACAGTTGTTAGCTATAGGTGAAACTAAGAGATAAGGGAAATAATTGTAAAAGAAGGATCTATGTGAATTCAAAGCTAGGAAAATAATGATATTGGTGCATTTTTTGGGCAGCTTTTTTTTCGTTGCAAGAATTTTATTGGTCAAATCATTCTAGGGTTATTTTTCGGACACTAAGTCAACGACGAGTTTTTAATTTTTTTAGTCTTTTCAAAATACATTAAGTAATTTTGCGTAATCCGAATGCTGTATTTTATTAATATTTGTTCAAATTATTTGAATAAAATATCCTGAATTCTATTTTACTCAAGTCTGAAGTGTATCATATTATACATTAATTATATTATAACGAAATATGTCTAAAATAAAATACCAAATCGATTCACTTCTCGTGTAGAAACTGTACACATACATATTTTACGATTTTGTAATAACTATCACTTACTGGGCAGAAAAAATATCGCACTATATGATTCGACTAAATATTTTTAACACAAAATCAGGATATTAATACACACAACCACACAAGTAACACAATTATAGGTAATATATTTCTTTAAAATTATAATAGCCTTACAGATTTTAAATTTATAATTTGTCATTAAAGATAATAGTTATTACAATAACTTAAATATGGATAATTATATGATAATGCATACGCATTCCGAGATTCTTGAACTTAAAGTTCTCTGTACCCCTTGAATCTATAAAATAAAGACTATTTAAAATAAACGAAAAATTACTTCGTAACGATCAAAATTATGATTTAAAATTAAATTAAATTTTAAAATTGGTTTAGTGACTACACTTTTGGGTAAGTAACTTTTTTGGGTTGTTGATTAGGTCACTGGTTTGGAGGGTGTAGTTAAACTTTTTAATTTTAGTTTATAAGCAATGATAAATCATTACTACTAACGGAAACTATGATTCCGAGCGAGCTCACTGAGTGTAACACTTAACAATTTTAGCATTTCAAAATGCTCGGTTGAGCTCGAAAATAGTTAAAACTGTTTGAAATTTTTATGATGTTTAAATTTCATTAGTTTTTACAATAATCTGTAAAAATCATAAATATTATTCATTGAAATAACAGAAAAGTTAAACGAAAATGACGGTAATAGTTTTTAAAGCTTGTGTTAAGGTTTCGATTTTTAAATATAATAACTGCGTATTTTATTGAACAAAACATTTAAAGTAGTTGATTCCAACGATTTGTTTATGTTTACAACAGTTCGTGTTTGTTACTGATGATGGTAACTTTGTTATTGAAATACGTATTTACTTAGATAAAAGTTGAATTTTTTTTGGCAAGGTGATTTTCTTAGTTTACTATAAACCACAAGTGCTCAAATAATTTTTAGTTATTCCAATAATGTGGAAAAAACTCCAAAGTCCAAACTGTTAAATTGCTTTCTGTATTATTGTATACTGTATGAATAAAAACATATTATACTTATATTATGTAGTATAATAATAATAATAATTTATTCAGCTCAGATACATATATATGAAGATACATAAAGGTATATGAGAATAACAAATAATAGGTATAAATAATTGTATAAACTGAGCTGATTACCCCTCTCTTTAAGCATGCTTGTAATGAGAATATTATATAGTACTATTCGTTTTATATATCAATAAAAGTTTCTACTCACATATGTATCCTGCATCGTACAGATCATCTGAAGAATTTAAAAAAAGAAATGTATTTAAAAGAACATAATTCAATATGGGCAAAAATTTAATAGTAATTAACAACAATACAAGACTTTTCAGCTGTAGACGAAATATATATATATTTAAAAGATTACATTTTCTTAATCTCATCTGAATTGTTTCATTTCCGCTAGGTATTTTGGTAATTTTAATGAAAATACAATTTTTACTGATATAAAATAATCATTCAGAAAAATAAGATTCTATTTTGTTAGATACTTAAGTATTTAATTCGAAGAAAATATGAGTATGTAATTATATTATTAATAACTAAACACGAAAAATTATTGTATTGACTTACGTATGCATTCGTCTAGAATCAAAATAATTGTTTAAGAAAAATATCTACATTAGAGTCCAAAACCATTAAAGACGGTTTCGATAGTTAACACTTAATACTTGATATGGTAAAATTACTGAAATATACTCCGAATAAGGTCTTTGTTCTAATTTTTTTTTTTTTTTCGTATGTTAGTCTTACCCTAGGTTTTACCGATTCCAAAGACGTAGTTATTCGAAATTCGAGCTATTTGATAAACTTTAGGAGTATGTGAAATTTTTATTTTTTTGATCACAACTTTAAATATAATAAAAAAAATGTTTAGCAATCTTATTAGTCGAACGTAGACTGTTTTGGGTGGGTCACTAATTAGGAACGTTTGAACTTCTTAATGGATCTCTACATCCTAAAATACATATTAAGGTCAGATTAATTGCATAAATATTTTACTAGAATACAATTTTGACCAAAAAAAATGTATGATAACTCCACCGGTTCTATTTTTAGATGTATAAAAAGATAATATGTAAACTTCACCAGAAATTGTTTACATTACATAAGGTACCCCTTAAAAGTACCTATTTTTTTCGGTCGTATTAATTACAATTATATGGTTGTTGGTGGTGTCTGTAGTTGGCATTACATAATAGCTTGACAAAAAACTATAATTAAATCAAAATATAATTAACATAAATGACATTTTAGATTCTGAGCGAAGCGAGGAAACCATTAATTTTACAAATATGTGTGTTTTTAATTTTTTTATTTTTGTGTCTGTGTCACGTGTAGCTCCTAAGGAATTGCTCCGATTTTCAACAACAGTACCATTTTCCGGTGGAGAATCTTATATCTTTGGTATATTATTCATTTTGTTTTTCGAAATTTTCAATTCTAAAAGAATCCGTCACAAAAAACAAAAAAAAAATTTAGAAAAAACGGAAAAAAGTACGGAAAACGTGTTTTTGACAAAATCAATATTGTTAATTGGTCATAACTCCCAAAATAATGATTAAAAAGACTTGATATTTTCACACAATGTTAACATAGTTAATAAACAGGTGTGAGGCAAATTTCAAAACATTTCACAAATTTTTGAGCTAAATATAGAACCTTAAAATTTTTAAAAATTTCCAATTTTATTGTAATTTAATTTCAATAAAAACTTAAATTTTCCTGAAAAGTTTTGAAAATTTAATAAAATGTAAATAACATACATAATTGTTCGTAACTAAAAAATTTTAAAAATTGGTTGTCACGAATTTTTTTATAGTCGTTTTAATTCCAAAAATTGGCCGAAGTTTGTCATTTTTGTGATTTATTTGTTGAAAAAAATTTGTAACTTAAACAACTTTATTATTTAAGAATTAAAAATTTAATATGTTATGTAGAACAAAAATTGTTATACGTATACGAAAATTTCAAAGAAATCCACCCAGTAATTTTCAAGAGCGTACAAGAAAAGTATCGATAAAATGGTGGGTCACACTATATTTGTTCGTCGACTGGGTGCCGCGCTGGTTCGATCCCACTCCCGGAAAAAAAGTTTTTTGCGTTTTTTTCCAAATATTTTTTATATTCTGAGCGTTAGCGAAGAATGTATTGGTTTTACAATGTTTTTTTTT
>CM029360.1:34592643-34668871 GCA_017140985.1 Hormaphis cornu
CCTTTTTAATGACTCATATAAATTTCAAGTCAAACGGAGCACTCTTGGGAGTTTGATCGTTTTTGTTTCTTCCTCAGAACTTAAAAAAAATAATCAAAATTTTAAAAAACCCATCAAATAAAGTACAATCTCGGATCAATTATCTACCTTGTGAGGTACCGTACGTTAAAATCGAAGTATTTTTTTCTACTAGAATAAGTGATACAAAAATAATACAATAATCGAAAAAAAAAAAATCTAAACCGACGTGTAAAAAACACGTGTCCCGTAATTATTTGGGCTTCCCATAAGAAATACACGGCCGCCCAAAATAACAACATTTTCAAAGTTCCATAACTTCCTCAAAAATAATCTAAATCGACTGAAATTTCAGCGGAACACTTATAAGATCCTGCTAAATGACATATATGAATTTCAAGTCGATCGGAGCAACTCAAAAATTGGGCTGTTTTTTGTTTTCCTCAGAACTTTAAAAATAATCAAAATTTCAAAAAACGTTTAAAATAAAGTACCATCTCGGATCCATTATCTATCTTTTAAGGTATCATGCGTTAAAATTGGAGCAGGTTTACTATAAGAACTTTTGATCACAGAAAAACAAAAAAAAAAAAAAACAAAAAAAAAACATTGTAAAACCCATACATTCTTTGCTAACGCTCAGAATTTAAAAAATAATTCTGAGTGAGCTCAATTTACGAAATAAAATTACCGTCAAAATAATGATGTTTTTTAATATCGAATAACTAACGGTTACCGCACTATACCTAGGTACTCAATTTAAGATCCGCCAAACAATAATTTAAAATTTGTACTGCAGAAATAGAAGGTAACATAAAAATGAACGATTTTTAAAAGATTGCCGACATTAAATTGAAACAGTGACAATCGTTTAACTTTTTTACCAAGATTTATGGCATACTTCGGAATAGAGGACGTTTTCACATTTATGACTCAAAACTTTTCCACAAGCTTCACAATACTGTTATGATTTTCTATGATAATATTGATAAACAGTTAAATTTTTAAATTCTGAGCGTAACGAAGTATGCATTTTTTTTACAACTATGTTTTTTGTTCCTGGAAACACTTTTTTGACCCCTATAAATGATCCGCTTTTTAAAATCAATATCTTTACTGATAGGTTTATAATCTCGCATGATATCGATTCGTAATTTTTTTTTTTTTTTTCTGAGTGGTGGCCCAAAAACCAAAAACTTTTTTGAATTTTTTCGGCAAACGACTTGAAATTTCCAGCGAACATTGCATGAAAACACGTCTGTTAAATGCACAGCTATAAATCTAGAGCCGTGGTTAAATGTTATCTAGTGATAACAGATATTATTATTGTAACATCTATGTTTTCTTATCATGTATGTTTGTGTTGTATTTTAAATTTTACTATCTACTTTCTAGCATTCTAGCCATTCGCCAAAATCGAATAGGTAGCCAATAATTTCTTGAGAGCCTTACAAAAGTCTAAAACAGTTAATTTTAAGAAAAACCACCCAAAATCATTTCAAAACTTAATTCTTACGGTTCATCGTAAGGTTCAAGATGATGCGCTACGAAGAAGGGGACCTCACCGACCACAGACCTTGCGCTGGTGTTAGAGCCGACCTAAAAATGTGTTTGTTGGAGTCAACATGCTGTAAAATAGTAATATTAACAATCTATTTCGATTTAAAATACGGTAGTACTGAAGGTTTCAGTGATTTTTGTGACGATTTAATTATTGTTTTTTTTGTCCTTTGCGACTATTGTGCCAATACAGCTTTTTGTACAAAATTGATGAGACGCCTCGTGCGTCGCCTAATTAGTCTCTCTCAAATATGTACTAAATGAATGTAACTGTGAAACTTACCTAATAATAATACATTTCTAGGAGAAAAAGACCCCCAGGGAATGTTTAAGGGAGAAAAATTGTCCACCAGAATGTTTGGCGTTGCAAAACACGTTCTTTGAATGCAAAAGATCACTTGTGAGTAAATTGCATGTCTGACTACTTATGTATTAATGACTTGCTGAAACTAATGATTTGTTATTGTTGTTTTGAAGACAATTTTGTTTTAGTGCGAGATATCAAAAATAAAATTAAAACAATATTATATTAAATGTTATCAGTTATGTGGGACAAATGCAGTTAAACTCCCAAGCATTTTTTTGAAAAATAATTGTACTTTCTCTTAATAAGTACTTTTTTTTCCCATGACGTATATTTTAGTCCACAAAAATGTGATTATTTTACCATGGAAGTTATGGGATAAACTTAATTGTTCTAAAAAATATTTTATGAGTTCAAAATACCAAATTTTCATGGATATATTTTTCATTTTGGTGAAATTGGAAATTACCTATTGTTTTTACTTTTTAAGATATTATCAATAAACGATAAAAAATGTAATTATTAAAATATTTCCAAAATGTGCTTATAAAAATGATTCAAAATTGACTTAGAATTTTATTCTTCCATTCAGTGAGACTGAAGAAAAATTATTGATTAATTTAAGTAAACTATAATGTATAAGTACTCAAAAACTACTTTTAAAGTTGATTTTTTTTTAATAAAGATAATCAAATTCTGTTACAAAAAAACAATTTTAAATTTTAGTAACATCTTAGCTTGAAAAAATCTTACTCTGCTTAAAAACTACATTTATACACAACAAATTAGAATAACTGTAAAAATAAAAAAAATTTACAACAATTATTTATATATTTTTATGTATTTTTCAGTTGGACAACAGACAACGATTCAGAGGGAAAAAAGGCTATTGATGTTTAGTGTACATTTTTAAATATTCTACAATTTCATCGACATCAATTTTTTATCTGCGATTGAAAAATAAATTAAATTTAGAATTTTTTTTTGTTGTAAATAGTTAATTGTTTTTGGTTATATAATATAAAAATAAAATCATTTATTTGCTATTTTTATTGTTTTTTTATTTCAGAATTCTTATTATAGTAGTAAGTTATGAGTGTTATGACAATATCTAATCACATTCCTCAAATTAATAAACACTAATATAAATTGCTTAAAAATTATATCACTTGGTAGGAAACTTTTAAAAATTATGAAGATTAGTTTTTAACAAAATAAAAATCTTCATTTAATTTATTTTAAGTTGAATTATTCAAGCATTATTTTCTTTTAAAATTCAAAAATTCTTTAGCTGCATTCTTCTGCTTGTCTGTACCTAATTCGTTCACAAATGGGACAAAATCTAACAACACATTTTTGGGAGATTCATGAACATTGTTAAACCATCCCTTTATGTCCTTGTAAATTTGTACATCGTTGGTGTACTGGAAATGTTTTGGCTTCACAATTGGTCTAAATGTTTTGATAGGATTTCTGTTGGCCAACATTAATCCTCTAACAGCCACTGAAATCGATGACAAAGTGATATCGTAATGTGAGATACCAAACATAAAGTTTGAGCTTAACATTACATCAGCAGCACTGATTGCATCAGCTCCTTGACAGATGTCCATCAAACTAGAAAATCGCAGTAAATAGTTTTCTTGAAGAAACCCTAAAGCTGAGTTTGGATGCATGGAAAAGTTTTCAGATAGTTGATCTGGGTCGTGAGTAAATCTAAATTGTAGGGCAGAATCAATGGGCTCTCTCTTTGGATATATTACACGTCCAATAGAATGGAATAAATCCAGGCTTTCGTCCTTCAAAGTAACAGAACAAGTTGCACTGGTTTTATTTTGAATTTTCATACAAACAAAACTCAAGTTAAGAATTGATGATCTCAAGTCACCATTAGTCTCATCGTAAATAGCATTCATCTCAGCAGTACTTGGTATTCGCAATTGTTTATTCCTTTGCTGTTCAGACTTCACTATATGTTCTAACACAGTCAGATTGGATTTTCTTGTAATTGCATTAAACTTTATTTGCTGTACTTTTAATGCATCAAAAATATGTTCAGGAAATAGATCTCTTACAGTTTTTTCGTTGTTTATGATAAACACGATCGGAAATTTTAAGGCAGCATTGAAACGTATCATAATATCGTGAAACACATCTGGTCTGTCAAGAAAAACGTTGGGGAAATCTTTAATCAACAAAAACTGACTGCCAGAAATACCACAATTTAAACTACGGTACCTAGTAGCACCCCAAATAAAATCTTGGAACTTGTCTTGAACATTTTGATAGCAATAGCTATCAATACACTGATCATATATTGATTCTATAGTAACAGGTGTAACCCACTCTAGACAAATGTAACCGCATTGTTTAGCAATCATCTGTACCGCAGTTGCTTTCCCACATCCAGTGGGTCCGGTCACAAGTAATACTTTACTGTTTGTCGACAAGTTCTTACAAACGTTTTCAAACCAAAGTTTTACTTCTTTAATTTTACTAGAGTGTACAGCTAACTTGCTGATAGACTGAGGCGCATACATATTACACCAATCAGCATTTGTATTTTCATTTTGAACATGAGGCTTCTTATTTACTGAAATAACTTTACATCGTTTGCTCTGGGTGGCTTTATTTGGTGCTATAGTTGATAAGGCTTCTTCAAAAAACGGTTTTATCCATGCTTTTTTTTCAGGACTCATTTCCTAAAACAAAGCAAACCATACATTTACCATCAAATAGTTGAAAACTGGATTGTATAGCAAATGTCTTGTTTTCATTGAATCTGTAGTCTTGTAAATCTATTCAATTTCATAATGATATTGTGTAAACATTTTTACAACAATGATTTTATAAAAATAGGTACCTCAAATTATCAGCATTGTTTTGTTAATGAATTTAAGTCATAATAATTATTTATGTTTTAGATTTTAATGATAGGGAGCCGATAAAAAAATATAATTCAAACTTCAAAGGATTATAACATAATGCTAGTAATACATTGAACTATTATTTTATTTTCAACATAATTTGAAATTTATTATCGTTAACAACGATATAGGTAGTTAATCAATTTTTAATATATCAATAAATTGATTGAGTTGGTAGTTAGTAGGAATAATTTTAATAAAAAAAGTGTGTACCTAGGTATCTATTGTCGAATTTATTTTTTTATTTCCATTACAAAATAGAAAATGTATTTACAATTTTGTTAAATTCCTATAAGTTTAAAGAAAAACCGATTCTTCACCATTAGAAATCACAAAATAGATAGTACGCGCTACTGCTATGCACGGTCATACCGAAGTAGGCAGGCAACAAAAATGAAAAATAGCTTGTTAGACTTCTATACTTTCCATCCACCAAGGACTAGGATGATCTATATATTCAATTATAAAACCGCGTTTTATTGAATAATTAACAAATATTCAATTGAACCACAAATTACCTCCAGACCCCTATACTGTGTACACTTTGTAATGACCTGTGGTTACGGGTATAGAAACAACGACAATTTAAATCGTATGATTTACTAATTAACCTATAGGTACTTAATAAAATGAATATATTTTTTTTTAATCCTGTTAGGTACCTAACAGTTATGTTCTAGCAAGTATCTAAAAACTACTTACAGGTTTAGATAAATTTGAATGGATACTACTGTTTTTCCTTGAACAGTTACATAAAATAGTAAACACAAATTGATATTCTAAGCAGGCAAAAAGTTTAAACCAAAACACTAGAGTGACAAATGTAATTTAATTGAAATTTATTTTATTAAAATATAAAATAGAATATTTCCTAATGAGATGACTAGGGTAGAAGTACCTAGTATAAACATATTTTATAGCAAAGGTACATGTTTGGTAAAATTTTAATAAATAACTTTAAATCTTGTTGACTATTTGCAAGCTACAAGAGTGAAGGTGATAATAAACAATTGAATATTACACAGACATCTATATTATACAGATATTATATAGATATCTGTGGAATATTATCACAGAACAATGTTGATAACCGTGTTGATAATAGTAAGGGAACCTGTGGCAAAGACCTATTAACAAATAATAACCGTTAATAGGTCTATGGGCAAAGATGGATTTACCCTTGGTCATTTTTCTTTTGATTTTTTGAAAAAACGACCACCTATACCCTTGGTCATTTTTCTTCTGATTTTTCGAATCAATCATACTTTTAAACTTCATTCGAGATGGTACTTAATTTGAAGCGTTTTTTGAAATATCAATTATTTTCGGAGTTTAAAAACAAAAACGTCCAAATTTTCGAAATTGCTCCGTTTGACTTGAAATTTATATACGTGATTAGAAATGATATTAGGAATTTACTGCTGAAATTTTAATCAATTTTGATCATTTTTGAGTGAGCTATATGGAACTTTTAAATGTTTGAATTTGTTATTTTACGGCAATGATCTATCGTTGCTTTCAGATATAAAATAATGCGTTAAACCACAACTTCTAAACTAGTGAGCCACCCAAAGCGTAGTCGCTACTCCGTCAAACTACCCACGCGACCTAGAGTGATCCCAGCTTTTTTTATTTTATTTTTTTTTTTTACCACTATGCAATGACGATAACTTCTTCAATATTGCTCCGAATTCTAACGTCAATACCTCTAATTTTTCTCTAACTTTGAGGGGTCATAAACTTAAGCATCCCCAAAATTAAAAAGTTACAATCAAAAAACTAATAGCACAAAATGTGTACATATGATAAAAAAAATCTATATTCTGTATTTTATGTTTTTAAGCGCATTACTACAGTAATATAAAACCAATATATAGTTTAGTTTTGTTTTTATCAAGTTTAAATTCTACCAGGCTTACGGTGATGGTTGATAAAATATATAACACTACTGAATTGGGTCACAGGGACGTCGTTTCTGTTGTTATTATGAATTATATGTTTAATAGATTTCCATACTTCACTTTTACGACAGCTGTATTTTATTTATGAAATATTTGTATTCATTTACTTTTTAAATCCCAATGCACATTACAATGTGCATGTACAGGTACAACCTTATTTGTCCAATGCACATTGTAATGTGCGTAGTCATATTTTTGGTCCATATGACCAGAATCACTTGAAACTTGGTCGGTAACTTATTTGAGAGCCTTCAAGTATACATGTACTTACTGAGAAAAAATTTTTTTCATAAGAAAATTCAATTCTGGTCTGAAAAGGTTAAAAAATATATTTTTATTTCAAACTATTTTTGTACAATATATCAAGAAAGATTATGGTGATGTTATAGATATACTCGTAGATCTGGTGATATTTACAATAATTTTGTACTAAAATGTCAACATTTTTTCTCGTTAATTGAAGTGTTTATTGAACGAAAACAAAAACGAAAATTTCAAGGTTCTATACTTGGCCCAAAAACGATTGAAATTATACGCATCAAACCTGTATCTAACGGATATAAATATTGTGTGCTAATGTCAGGTCATTTCAACAATTATTTTGGAAGTTATAACAAAATCACTAAATCGGTTTTGTCAAAATCATGTTCATCGCAAACAATGAAATTATAAAAATATTGCATTGTACTGTAATTGTATGAATTGCCATTGTTATAGTGTAATAATATTACTTGTGTAGTTTATAGCTTGTACAGGTGGGATTCATAAAATAAATATTATATTACCAGCTACTTAATACATTCAGTAGGTATATCTGTTATTGTAATTATCTGTTTTAATAATAATAGGTCATGTTAAATGTCGAGTTTTTGTTTTGAATATCGCTCAGACAAATGGGGTGAAATAAACCGATTAGACAATTAATATTAAAAACCTACCTATTGCAATATTCTCGACAAATGAAAACAAATCAAAATGACAACTATACAAATGATTATAGTGTTCCATTTCACAACTGGAATTGCGTGTGACGTGTGAGTATCATTTACAGACTATTAGTACAGGGTGTTTGATATGTTTGGAAACACTAAGTACTTTTTTAGTGATAGAAAAATAACCAACATCGTTTAAGGGGATCGGAATTGACGAAGTTTTTTCACCGTCGATCGCAAGCACATTAAAGAAATTTAAACGGTTTTCATTTTCAACGTATAGGTACCGATCTATTGATGCGGTAAGAATTCTGACAACCGATTCGATTCATTTTGATCACGTCTACTTTGGATCGACTTTCCAACTTTTTCATTCGTGTGTCCCAAGTTTTCTGAAAATACAAAATTTGATTTTGTATAACATTTTTTTTCAATTCGATTCGTAAAAATTTAGAGGATAAAGTCGAAAATTTGGGAAAGTCGATCCAAATAGTAGACGTTTTAACTAATTAAAATTCGTTGAAAAAAAAATTAACGCCTCCAATCCCCGTGGTCGTATAGAGTTATTTTCATTGATTACCTATAAATATTATTTTGAACTGTTTCTTTTGAATCAAATTTAATCCCGATTATCTACTTAGAATTTCTTATTCGAGCAATTACATTGAACAGTGAACACCTTGTGTGATAATTACGTCGGTATAATGTCAAATATGTTATGTATATGACACGCGAGTTTAAGTTATAAATGAGGCACATAGTAGTGTACAGCAAATAATTTTGATTTTTTCACACGAATTGTATGAAAATTATATTATAATATGTTTATACGTATATCAATCTAATAAATAAAATAAAATATAAAAAATGTTATGAAGTTAAATGTGTATAAACATTCATTGTTTCCAAACAAGTCGCATTATTACCGGGTTGCTTTCTGCAGTTGGTCGGTTATTCGTTTTTCTATACCAAGTACTGGTTTACATCGGTAGTAGGTATCCTATAGTAGGTATCTTACTCGTAAATCACGTTTATTAGTATTTTATAATAAGTATTTTTTTGAAATAGCATTAGTGTTTATGTTGACCATATTTGCAGATATCGGTGATTTGTATGAACATCGAATTATAATAATATTACAATGCTCTTAATTTTATTTTACCAACATGAACCGTCCTCTTAAAAGTAACTTATGTTGGAAAAATTTATATGTTAATTGTACAGCGAAAAAGTCAGTACTTACCTATACTGCATTTGGATCCTTTAAACCGTCATCTATATATACACACAATACATAAGATCATAAAGTACCTACTATAACATCACGCTGAATGGAATCGTTCATTTTTGGTTTTAATTATATTTCCAGTTCACTGCCCTGCGTACCAAGTAACTACGGTATTTACCTAACTATTTTTATTTCATGACACCGTTATTTTATAAATTCGGTGTTTAAAAATTAGACAAATTTCGTATTACTTTTCATAAAAAGAAAATGCCGATGGAAGGTGCGATCCCAATGCCGAGCGTAAAGATCCATCTAAAGTTGCGAAATACAGACGTATGAAAATAGACACTCCACGCGAAAAAAAAGACATCAAATATTACGAGAAAAGGAAGAGGAACAACATGGCAGCAAAAAAGTCTAGAGAAGCCAAACGCAGAAGAGAAAACGAAGTTAGTGTTTTTCGTCTCAGTTGTTTTGTTTTTTAGTTAAGTTAGGTAAGTACCTATATTAGGTACCTAAAGTGTGCTTACCAAAATAACAAAAATTATTTTTTAGAAGATTATAGGTATATGTGGAATCAAAGAAAATGTTGTATCTAAATTCAAACTCGTAAAATATTTTATGTTTACGTTAAAATATTAACGTAATGTTTTTTATAAAATAATTATATAGTTCTAAAATTAAACTTGAGCACTTGTGACTGTGTAGGTATACTAAATTTAATAAACCTAAGTCACAAAAATGATACACTTTCTTACTGCGTATTTTGTGATTTTGGGCTTATTAAAATATTTAGTAATTGCATAGTTCATTATAAGTTGTGTGGAAGTACCTATTTATTAAAATTAAAGAATTCATATTTTTTGCTTAGTCTGTAAAAATGTAGTAAAAAAAAAAATAGGTACATTATATTGACTCGTAAATATAAAAACTGAGTACCTATAGGTAGCTATTTACATGTTTTATTAAACAAAACATGGAAAATATTGAAAAATTTTTAGTTTTATACCTTTAGGTAGGTACTTATAGCTCAAATTTAAAAAAACTTTTTTTAAAAACAAGCTTATATTTACTAAAACGAATAAAATAAATTTAGGTTTTCGTTTAAACTGAATTATTGTAGGTACCTACTAAATGTTAAATTATTATTTGTTTTTAAAAAGCTTGTCGCGCCAATAGTTCATAAAAGAGGATACCCAATTAATTTCGGTGGAAATTGATTAGTGTTAGCAATTTTATAAACTATTAAAAAAAAAAAAAAACAAACCCTTAGAGCCAAGAGAATAAAATAGAGATGGATAAATAATGAATTTTTTAAATGCTGTTCACCAATTTCCATTTGCAACTATATATAATTTTACTGTCAAACAATATAAAAAAAAGTCAATTCGTCTTTTACTTAGTCTACTTTTAAGTTTCTAAAGTAACTTAATTAGTCATATCAATTAAATAAATTACTACTGTGTATTAACTAATTTTTTTTTTTTACACATCGCAATTTATACAACGTTTTATTATTGTAAATTATAGGTAATATTTTAGATTTACCATACGTTAAGGTACGGTAAACATCTACACATAAAATAATCATTTTTTATACGGTCCATATTATGTATATTGTATATATATTGTACAAATTATTGTTTACAGATGGCCATGAAACTGTTTCTTTTAAAAAAAGAAAACATAATGTTAAAATTTCAATTAAGTGCTGCGACTGAAGAACTAGAAATGATCAAGAGAACGTTAGTGTTTTGTAATACTAATAACGTCATTTGGTCAAAACATCTCTACGGATAATTTAAGATCCGTATTAAAAAATCAGACACTTTATCATAACTTATATACCTAGTTCACGAAGAACCTATATACTGCAGGCTTATTGTTTTAGGAAATTGCACTTAATGTACTTTTTAAATTGCTCATATTTTAGGTTCATAAGCAATATTGGTTCATATAGGTAGACGTTTTTACATCGTATTATTTGTTCATTTTTGACATTATAACATGTTTTTGACCATTATCATATAAATGTATTGAAATTTTTACACATTGTGATGAATGGAGTTTAAACGTCAATAAACTTCTATATACGTTTTTCAAATTTGTTTTTTATTTATTTAATTACTTACCGAATGATACCTACTAACAATCTCTTAATTTTAAATCAACACAAGGTTATATATGTAATTTAGTTTCTTCTAGATCAAATAATAAGATGATCGATTTTCACTGTAAAAGAATCTTTTATTATTAAATAACAAATACACAATATTACATGAACAATTACAATCATACATACCTATAAAAGAAAATCGATTTTTTATAATTTATTATTTTTAAATTAATCATAACAGATTAATAATACACTTTTAATAACACACTTTTTTAATTACATATTTATACAATAAGTAACAATATTATAAAATTTATATTCATGAAGAGATCTGAGATTCGTTTGTAAAAAACTACGGAGTCTAATATGGACTTGGATTCTACTAGGTAGGTAAACGGTTTTGCAGGACCTAAAATTTGTATGCCATATTATGCCCAGACTGGTCTAACTATGGTTTTATTAATGAGATTTTTGAATTTGAGTTGCATTTTAGATCTTATAAGTAAATGGAGTTCATCCATAGGTCAAATCACTATACGTTTTCGATGAAAAAATATTGGTTAAAAGTTGTTCATGTTTTATTTCTGCACAGTTGTGCTTACACGGATAAAAAATAGTAAGAACCTATAGGCACAGAAGTACAGAACAATATAGGGGGACGCAGTAAATAAAAAATGAAATTTGTAGGTAGATATTAATGTGGGTATACTATAAACCATTGAGTGTACCAAATTAGACGGGGTACGCTAAAATTTCGGCACCGGCTTGCTCCCTGAAATTCCTTTGAAATGGTTTTCAAAAGAGTTTTCCATGATGCATTGGTTTTTCTACTCCGTTACCTCTTTTT
Source organism: Hormaphis cornu (assembly GCA_017140985.1). NCBI lineage: Eukaryota > Metazoa > Arthropoda > Insecta > Hemiptera > Hormaphididae > Hormaphis > Hormaphis cornu. The sequence goes on from CM029360.1 coordinate 34,604,537, forward strand.
ATTTTTTTTATCAAAAATTTGAATTGTGTGGTGATCACGGTCTCGAAGAAAAAAATCACTTGGCTTATCAACGAGCCCGCTTAGATAGTACCACCACAGAATGGAAGATTCTCTACACCGTTAATAGTACTTTTTAGTGGACATTTTATCCGTTGTTTAAACCACAGATTCACGATTATAGAGTTCTTTATAATTGTGCACAGTATAGATGAGATGACAGTAATCGCGGTCCAGTCAAACTCTCGGTAATTAAGGGTGGGTTTATAAAATTAAAATTTCCCCGAGTTGTATTACGCCAAAAAAGTTTGCTCACTTCTTCTAAGCATAGATAATAAGATTTTATGATAAAAAAATGTATTATCTATGTTTCTGAGGCCGTGGTGGTGATAAAAATGTATAAGCAAAACGTTATAATAATTAGTAATTACTAGTGTTAAGTATATATTTTCCTGTAAAATATATTCTAATTTTAAACGCTACTTTTACTTTTTATAGTGGGTAGTAACTCTTTCGGCATTTCACTGTCAAGGTTTAATTAACACGTGCGAATATTTCCTTCTCATTGTTGCACAGTATTGAATGTGGCAAATGATTTGCATTTTGCATTTTAGGATTGCTTTGCTTACATATATCAATATAACTAAAATTGAACCGAATCATTTTGTTGTTTGCAGATTTTGGTATAAGTACTAAATTAGCTTTTCTGATTACAAAATTCCTATCGACCATGGCTATCAATGATTTTTCAGTTGCCGTCGTTTGTTCAAGCAACATGAATCGCAGTATGGAATCGCATGCATTTTTAAGGTACCTGAAACAAGTAAATTATTATTTAGATTATATTATCCCTATCCCTTCACCATCCTCAGTAAAATACCTTGGTCTAACTCTTGATCAACGCTTAACCTGCGCTCGACATGTACGCGAAAAAAGACTATCCCTAAACAATCGGCTACGAATGCTTAGGAATTTAATTGGTAACAAAGCCACCCCTATTAATATCAAACTCCTCTTGTATAAAACCTTATTAAAACCCATCTGGACATACGGATTGCCTCTATGGGGAAATGCCAAAAAGTCGAATCTGAATAAGATTCAAGCTTTCCAAAATATGACCTTAAGAAAATTATTTAATGCCCCTCCATACATATCAAACCATACCCTACATTTAGATTGTAACTTAAAAACTATTCATGATAAAGCTAATCATTTCTATAAAAAATTTCACTACTGTATCTTCTCATTCAAATCCTCTCATCAAAAACTTATTATCCCTCACAATCCCAGGTAGCCCACCAAGGTAACTTAAACGCAAATGGTGCAGAGATTTATTACTTTAAATATTATCATAAAACAAAAAAAAAAAAAAAACAAAAACACATACAACTAAGTTACACAAGATTTAAACTAAGACGAAAGTGTCATCAGTGGGTGGCTTCTTTTCCCAAATTTACGTAAATCATGCTCATTTGATGTTTCCCTTATTGCACATATACTTATTATGTCTTAGATATAGATTGTATATTTTCTTCTAAAAATAAAAAAGATTATATTTACTCACAAATTGCTCTATTAACATCGGAAGTACCTAAAACTTGATACTTGTTCATTACAAATAATTGAATTTTCGGTGTTTCATAAATGAGAGAGAATGAATATAACAAACAATAATTTAGTGTTTGGTATGGTAAAAAGGAACCCTAAACTGGGTATTTAAGAAAAGAACAGGAACATTGAAGGAGGAGATAATGTTAACGTTATCATCTTAGAGACATTTATTTATATGATTCATTACAGTTTAATGAAAAAAACCTATTTTTTTATACTCTATTTCAGATATTGATGCAATTTTGAATTCTTACTACAGTTGTAAGGTACGTCTTTAAGATATTACCTATTTATTATAAAAAACTTGTCTCTAAAAAAGTTGAAACTTAATTAAGACTTTTCAATTGCATCATTATTTGGAATACAGAGTAACGTAAAACTCCTAAACTTTTTTTAAAAAAATGTGTATAATTTTATAGAAGAAATTAAACTAAGAACAAAAGTTTGTTTTTTCATTAAAAATGCAAAACAGTCAAAAACTGAAAATAGACTAAAATGGTCTGGACATGTGATAAGGATAAATGAAAGAAGACCAAAAAATCTAGGACTAGGGTAGCTGACCAGTGACCCCAAATAGTTAAAAGGAAGACGAAGGAAAAAAAAACCATTTATTAGATTGTCTACATTCCATATTTGATCATCAAAAATATTGTGTGTCTTGTTATAATTATTTATTATTTAATTGTTAAATTGTCTTTTTAATTTTTAAAACAATCTTTTGATAATCTGTTTAAAAAAAAATATTATTTTACTCAATATCGAAAAATTCAAAAAACATAACTGTGATGTCTTTAGATTGATCATCCACAGTTATCGGATATCACTCCTAACTAAATGTATTTACCTATACTCTGTTTAGTGAATGATCGCACTAATTTTGGACATATATATTAACATCCACGGTAATATTACAAATTTACAATCCTTATGCTCCCGAATTCTGATTATTGAATTTTTGAAATGTTTGGACTTAGGAGAGAAAATTGGAGCCTTGGCAATGGCAATTGCTTGGATGTCAGCCTACATGCTCAAAATTAGCGCATTCCCTCTTTAGACTGAGTGTAATACTAAACCTAACATTTCTTCTTCATCAAAATATTATAAATATATTTCTAAACTAATGTACTTCTGGTTTTCGGTTTTCGAAAATGTATCCTATATAATGAGTGGTATACATGTTTTCTTTGTTTATCTAGATGTTTATCTGTTCTTATGAACAATGGCACTCACACAAATATCTGATTAATGCGTTGACAATTCATACTAGAATTAATTGTTTAATTTTTATTATTTATGATAACAGTAAAAAAGGATTCCATGTTCGATCATTTGGAACCGGGGACAAAGTGAAATTACCTGGAACAGCACCGGATAAACCAAATATTTACGAATTTGGTTGTTCATATGATGAAATTTATAGAGATCTATACAATAAAGATAAATCATAGTATCCTTTTTAATAAAACAACCATAAATATTAAGTTTTAAAAACTATAGTTTTATACGTTTTGTTCTATTTTTTTTTTTTTGCTGTTTATTGTTAGGTATATTATTCTTTGTATGCAATTTTCACTAGCTTGATGCATTTTGTTGAACATTAAAAGAGTATTTGCTCGTTCATAACGTATGACTGAATATTTTAATTTTATTAATTGATATTTAATTTGTCGGTAAAATAAAAAACCAGTCAAAAAATGCTTACTGATTATGTTTATATTATTCATTTTTTATAGGGTATTTAACAGTTAACATAAAAATTTAAACAGAATATACAATTTTTTATTTTGTTTTTTATAATACTTACCTACATGTTTTGTTTTTAATATTCATTATTTCTTTAACATGTTATCAATTAGTTACACACAAAATGGCTTATTAAATATGTTAGATAGAAATCGAAGAATAAAGCAACATCCAGAAAAGTTTCAGTTATGTAACGAACAATTTACTATAGTCATTACTTGTGAAGAAAGAGTGTACGATCAAGTATTAGAGCGTATGTGTTGCAATTCACAACTTAATTATCCATTTATATAATAATGACAGTAAAATTATAATAATGACAGTAAAATTATAATAATAACATTTGTTAGTTTAGATTTTGAAACTGTTCAAAGTTTTGGTAACAAGCCCGTTCACATAATCAACATTGATATACAAGATAATCACGAAGAAGCAACAATTGGAGCGTTTCTGATTTGTGAATTAATTACTCTGGTAATATTTTAATATGTTATTAATGTAATTTTAATTTAAATCTCTAATAATTAATAATATTATATCTTATGACGTTATATAGTTGTCCAGAAGTGAGGATCTTGACAATGATATTGATCAATTAATTGTAAAATACGAAGAAAAATGTCAACGATCGTTACTCCATTGTGTGCTTTTCTATTGAGCGCGTGAAAAACAACATTATTTGTATTATGTGTTTCTGTCAATTATTACTTGGATAAAAATTTGGGTGTAATGTAATATGTGGATTATTAAATGCTCATTTATTACTTTTTGCTTAATTTTAGAGTACAACTTAATTAGTATACTGCCCATACAAGTCAAAAATTATTGGTGGCTTTTGTAAAATATTTATTACAACAATCAAAACATGAATACAAATCACTAAGTTTTATAACAATAAATTTTTTTTTCTGTAAACTTTTTTTTGAGTAGAAGTATTGGTCCATTTGTTAAATGTCATACCAGAAAAATTTTGAAATAATTGACCAAAATGGTATTTTATTTATTTATTTATTTTTTTTTTTTTAAACATATGACTTTGTTTTGAAAATATTACAATCTATACATGTTTGTACAATGAGCAATAATAATGGGCGGGTAGAGAAACTCGGAATGATAATGGCATAATAGGAAGTCTCTCATTAGGGACACCTAGTGGCTTTAAGTTTACAATTAGAATTAAGGTTTACAATTAGAAATAAAAATTTACAAATAGAATTAAAAATATACAATTAGAATTAAAATTTACAACTAGAATTAACAGTTTTTATATACTTACACTTCCCCTAGACAATTAATGTGTTTTAATAATTGAAGTCAATGACAATGAGCGTAGTACATTTAAATCTATCAAAACTGTGGTTTTTTTAAGTATTGGTAAAAATTATAGCACAAAAAAACTCTAATAATACTAATAACTCCGTATCTACCTATAGTAATAGATAGTTTAGGCGGCTGACCCACTAGCAGTTAAGAGAAGTAACTAAGGCAAGGAGAAATATAAGTAGGAATTAGACCAGATGGTCCCATTCAATAATTATAACACAAATATTATTTACAAATGTTTATGTATATATTATAATAGTTATTGGTGTGTACAATAATAATGTATAAACGTGCTTACATAAAATAATCAAAACTCAAACACTTATCGTACAATAACTAAATACAATTACATACCTATTATGAATACACAATATTTATTTAAAAAATTTTTACTTGTAAAATTTGTATACTCAAAAAACCATTTATATAATAGGAACTTTTGGTTAACAATTAACATTAACTAAAAAAGATTCTATAAAAATACAATACAAATTTAAATTAGATAGTTTTTGATCAGGTTGACTGGACGATTTGTAATGATAATTAATAGTCTTTTCTTTTTATAGTTTATAAAAAAAACCATAATTCATTGTTAAACAAATTGAAAATTATTAAGCCTCGACAGGTTCATTGAATTGGCTAGGCACTTCACTTATCCAATTGATTGTGTACTATTATAAGTAATCGCTAATGAACAAAAATTGTGTTAATTTATGATTATGACGTGTATGGGTATAGTTATTCATCCGGTATTTAGAGTCATTTAAGAACACTGAACTAAATATGTGAAAGGCGTACTAAAAATTAAGAGCTAACTAATTTGTCAGTTATATTATGCTTATAAAATTGTTTAAATGGTAAGATTAACTGGTAATATAAGTCAACTTTATTTATCACCCGTGAAAAATTTTAGTAAAATTTAAAAAATGTTAGGTTGTCACACAAACTAACTTGAAAAAAAGTTTGCAAATGATACTTACAATTTAGTTACATAAAGACTGATTGCTTATAAAACAAATAGTCTTGTAGATCAATAATAAAATATAAATCTGATTGTTTCTCAATATGATCTTTTTTTTTCATTTACTATTTATTTTTAAATGGTAACAATTATCATTTATGTTGTTTTCAACAGTTGTGATTTTTGGGTGTCACAATGGGTTTTTTTTAAAATTATTTACAATTAGTTAGTTCACAACACACGCTTCATAATTGAGTTCAGTGTCTGAAAATGAATTTTAAAAACTTACTGTTTTCACACAATGGTCCAATGTATTGTGAACTACAGTGGCATAAAAATCTGGAGAGAACCGGAAAGCACGTGCCACCGTTAAGACACGGCGAGTAACCACAAGGAGCTCCTTGGTAGTAGGTTACTTCATGGCCAAAGCCTGATGACATGTTACACGTTTTTTCGTTTAGAACTATTCTCTGAATGACACCGAAAAAAGGTTTACGAGTAATTGACTCTTGATGCGCCAGCATCACGGTGGGGCTAAAAACAAAATATTTATGATTTTTTTTTTTCATAACTATCAAATTATTTATGTTATTTATACCTACACTTCTTAAGAATTTGATAGAAATGAATTAAGTTATTGCATCTTAAACTATTAAATTTATAGATAAGATTCACAGTTTTAGACTTGTCTACTTTAGGTATACATGAAATTAAAGGAAGAATAAACCAAACTTATATTTTTTTCTTGTTTACAATAGTTTGATTTTTAACTGTTTGAATAGAAAACAACATTTATATTAAGTCGAAATAATGAAACAAATGTAGTAATGAGCCAGTAAATCACTTGTTTGGGTTTCTGGTCTGGAAGGTAATTTCAAATTTCATATTATACGTTATGATAAATCTTATGATTTGATGCAATGATAAATTATTGCTTACAAAAATATTGATTGTGAGCAAGTTCAGTGGGTCAAATGCTCAATAAATTGTTAATTTCAAATTTCTGTACTAAATAACTAAAAAATTGTTTGTATTATACTTCCACCCAAAGTAATAATGTATAAAAATATCAATAATTTGAATAAGTTTTTGAGCAACTATTGCCCATGAAAAAAAAAATAATAACTGATTATTGACATTTTTTAATAACAAATAAGAAGCTCAAGTTAAAGTATTGAGTCTCAAAATGAAAGTTTTATTTGTATTACAATAACTTGCATAAATGATAAATTTTCTTATATTTAGTTAAAAAATGTTGAAATAGTAATTAAAATAGTGAAATAACTGTGACGTAAAAAGGACTTTAAAGTTTAAACTAAAACTGTATTAATGGGTTTTAAAAATGTTTAAAACATGTATAAAAAAAATATGTTGTTCAACTTGTACAAACGTTTTGATTTTATAATCTGAAAATTTAAGGTTTAACAAAATACAAAAGTAAAAAACTGTGAGAATGACCAAATATTAAAGTTCTCTAACTCGCTTAAAAATAGTCAAAATCAATTACGATTTCATATATAAATGCATTTGATTCTTTTTAATGATGTGCACAGATTTCAAGTAATTTGAAAAACTTATGGAAATTATGATTTTACCATTTTTCTATCATAAATCAATAAATTGACAACATTTTAAAAAATTCTTCATAAAGTACTATTATCTCAATCTAGTAATTATTTATCTTTGGAAGGATATAGTATGAAAATATTGGTACATTTATACTACCTGAAAAAGTGATACATGAAGAAAAAAACATCTTTTACCACGCTCAAAATTGTAAAATGCAAAATTGACTTCAAACACTATTTCTTGAGACCAAAGTATTTGTTATTCAATTGATACAGATCAACAATGAACTTACGGTAGACCACCAACAAACAGCGGAAGTTCCAAGTTTAACTCGACTAGTGGAGTATAAGAGTTACTGGTTGTGATGTTACCATCGTTTAACTGAATAGAAGCTTTGTTGTCAAATCTCTTGATTTTCAGTAAATTCCATTGTGGCAGAAAAACAATCTTTTCATCTGTACTGAAATACAATGTAATCATTCCAATGTAAAGTAGAAAAATGCATTTTTTTTTTAAACTTAAAGCGTTTTTACTATTTAAAATGCCTATAGTTATAAAATGGTCACAAATACCTACTCCGTATTCTACGAGTCTTACGTGATATTTGTTTTTCCGTTTCCTAAATCATAGGTCATCTGAACATGGCCGTCTATCAGGTAAACTAAAATAAAATCCCCTTGTCCTGTATACGATTGACCGCTGTACAGCAACAAGCCTGTGTCGGATATTGCGCCAAACCATACTTCTAACCGAGTATTCTTTCGAAGATCTTCATTCAGCGGTACACTGAGAAAGGAGTTTTTCCCGTTGAATTCCGGTGAAAAGTATGAGGTCAACTCGTACTCGACTGAAAAATAAAAATAATTTGATGCCCGTGAGTTAATTTATATGAAACAATAGAGTTTAACTTAATATGACTGATTCTAAAAACTGAGACCTTTCTTTGAGATTCTTATTATTTAAAATACAAAGCACAATATGTAAAGATCCAAAATGTGTTGTGTTTTAACCATTGAGAGCCCAGAAACTATTTATATTTTCAATAGGCTTATCAAGAAATTTTATTTTAGAAAAATCTCCATTTCTCTCAGTTCATTTCTTACTATTAACTACTTTCATACGTAGTTTTAAATTTTGATTAGAAACTAATTCACAGAACATAGAAATAAAAAAGATCCCAGTTTCTAGTTTGAAGTATAATTATGACGGCTCTATATTGAAACATACATTTATCACAGTTGGTGCCGGTTAGTCCAGGTAAACAAAAACAAGCATATCTACCGCCCGGCAACGACTCACAAGTGGATCCAAAGCTGCAAGGCTCGGACAAACAAGCAATGTTATTGTCATCATAGCATGACGTGTCACCTAATGTAATTTGTACACAACATTAGAACCAAATAATTTTCGCCATTAAAATACAACCGCATACATTGAAATTGCTTAGGTATTTATAGAGTAATAAGTAAGTAGGTACACCATCATTATACGTTACTCAGAAAGCAAATAGATAGATAGGACTTATTGGTGTCACAAATTAGTATAAAAATATAAAACGCATGAGAAAAATAAAAGTATTATAAATCTTATCGATTTCTTTATACGTTTTCTTTGATTATGCATGTACATTCTACCCATGTCTAGTAACAGCAATTGAAATGCTTTAAAAAATATTTGTTTGGTTCAAATTGATTAAACATGAAAAAAATAATTTAAATCTCTTGTTTTCTTCGTACATTTTCTTCAACAATGTATGTACTAAGTAATAGCGATTGAAATCAACAACTAATTAATAATTAATAATTTGTAACTTAGTAGGTAATACAAATAAATTTCAACAATCTATAAAAAATCTGGCAAAATGTTGACAAATGGCTAAATTCTTTCGTAGGTGGCGGGTAAATTTAAAGATTAATGCATAAAACTATACCAAAACAGCCACAGGTGTTATTTGAACAGTTTTTCTGGCATTCCGTTACGGCTTCCAAGTTTGTTATCAGATCACTATCTTCAAACCCTAACAAATTTATGGAATAATGTCCTATTTTTAAGCTTTGTATGCATCCAGTTAGTCCTGATTTAACTCCGATATTTTCAAATATTCTGAAATAAAAAAATGCGAAATACTTTTGATTAAAATAATGTAACATCAAAGACTTTTTTGAATTTCTTTAGCATTGAAACTTGTATAATTTATCAATGTCTATAAGTATCATAATAAACATATAAGTACAGATTTCATTGTAAAACAAAAAAAACATATCAAACATCTTTAAAATAACCATTAAATACCATTATTCTACAACTTATAAGTAGGGCTAGGGACTTCTAGGAGTTTGCATGTTTTTCAATAATCATTAAAACCATAGCTAAGTAATATAGAAATTTATTTCATGGTAATACGAGTTCATATTTAAAATTTATAGTTGCATATTTTGCATATTTGACCATTTTTTAATTATAAGTGCATATTTGAGCATTTTTAATATGAAAATGGTAGTTTTATAATTAAATAAATATTTTATACAAACAATTTTAAATTTAGATCGATTTCCTAGACCAGAAATATTAATTTTATGGTTTTATATATATAAAATTAGTATTGTTGTTTTTCTCGCCGAACGCTCCCATTGTTATTTATGGACTATGGCCTTAATGGTATACTTCACAAGTGATTCCGATAGGCGATAGCCGATAAAATTACCAAAATAACATTCTATGAAATTATGACATACATTTATAATCCCGTAGACAGGACGTTCTGTGATATTTTTATTTTTGATTAGTAGACAGTTGTTGTTGTGCGTTCTTCGTATCGTGTTTTCGTGCCGTGATATTTTCTTTTTGAAAAGTATCGTACATTTGCTTGAATTCTTAATAAAATAATTAAAATACCTAGACCAAAGCCTAAAGCTTATGATCGGCTAAACAATTTTATTAAAGAATTCGGTGAAACAATATTTTTGGCAGATAACTCTGTTTTATTTTGTAAAATATGTGACATTAAAGTTAGTGCTGAGAAAAGATTTACTGTTATTCAACATGTTCAATTTAAAAAGTATTTTTTTTCATTTTAGACTAGAACTCGGGTGTTAGAAGAAAATCAATTATTTATTATGACAAGTTTTTTTACTATAAATTAAAATTTTATTAATTATGTATTCATATTAAAATAAAAAGGTTTTTATTAAATACTGTTATTTATTTTTTTTAGTGCATATTTTAATAGCATATTTGGTAATTTTTAAAGGCATAAATGCATACATATTTTAAGGTTTTTTAGGGAATGAAGTCCCTAGCCCTACTTATAAGTTATAACTTAAAAATATTACCTTCAGTTGTAATAATATACAATACGATTTGTCTTAAATTAAAATAAAGATTTACAATAGAATATGAAAAAGTTGTGAAATTTTTTTTTTACAAAATTTACTTTATAAATTAATTCTTTTGAAAACAGTAATGCTGTCGGTATTTTTTCTACTGGGGTTTCTTCTATAGTGGATGGAAAACTGAGGATTGAAAGTTCGACCGCATAAAAAGGACATTCCAAAACAATGTACCTATTTGATTGTGATGTCGATTTTGCAAATTTAAAAATGAGTTGTAAGGTCATGATTTATTGGGAAATAATAGGTAAAGGCGCATTCTCACAAATCAAGTTTAGTTGATCAATAAAAAGTTGAACACAATTTATGGTGAGAATCTTTGTTTTAATAAAGTTGATCAACGTTTTAGTGGATCAAGAAAAGATTATAGGCCACCACAGTATCTCTTCATGATACATTTTGAGGGACTAACTGCGTAACAAGAAACATACTTTTTAGAAATAAGTAACAGTCAAGTGAACAGCTTATTAAAGTATAATCAATAATGTGAATATTGATTACAAAGTAAATAAACAGTCAGCTAATGTCCTAAAATTTACTACTTCAAGACTGAGAACAGAACATACAGATACACCTATTTAGTGCGATTTGCTGACAAAATATTTATAAGACTGATAAAAAGTTAAAGTTTATCAATAATAAAATGAAATGCTTATTTAGTAACGTTTTACAATGTGCAATGCACTGGAAATATGCTGTACATGTTCATTTCCTCCAGATTTCTATGCTCCAGATAGTATTATTTCAAGAAAAATTAATTAAAAATTATTCTGCAATTCATTATTAAGTTGTTAGAGGAAAAAATAGGAAGATAAGTTTTTTTAAATAATAATTATACCCATTCGATTTATTAATAAAAAAATCCAAATTACTTTTTGTGCGCAATCGGGACGTAACCGATATAGGCGTTGTCGCTTAGATCCAATGACCTAAGTGAGCCCGTAGAGACCGAAATAACAGGTTTGTAGTTTTCAAATTGTAGTAGACCATCCTTCTGATATCGTTTAGCTATGAGTTTATGTTGAGCGCCAATAGTTATAGGATGCAACGAAGTCAACACTACAGCACCATTACCCAGATTGTATTTGAACTCTACAAATCTACAAAAATAGGAAACAAAACATTTGTAAAATGTACTTTTTTGTTTTCGGTATCAAAGTAAATTTTACTTGTTGACTATTGCTATTGATATAAAATCTCCAGACCCATCTTCTTGTTGTTGGTCGTATAGAAGTATACCGTCATCCGCATAACTCTTAAATGTCATTTCCAAACTAAATCTATAGTACGCTTTTAGTTTTTTCAACTGTATATACGAGTGTCCGTTAAAAGCAGCAGCTTTGTATTCTATAAATATAAATTTTAACCAAGATGGTCAGACATTATCAAAGTAGGTATGTAAATTAAAACGAAAAAAAGGAAGGGAAAAAAACATCGTTGTAAAAACAAGAAAGATACGACGTGCAACATTTTTTCTTCTGTGCTAAAACGTAATAGCAAATATAAATCTGGTTAGATTTCAACGCTTAGTCGTTCGATTCACCAAAAGACCCAGTTTATTGGCGTTAGCTAGACTAAAACAGAACGTTGTGATGAATATCTGCTGTTCAGAATTATCTTGAACTATGACATTTTACTCGCCTATCTGTAGGTACTTGATTTTTAAAGACTTGTATTTTATTTAATAACTGTATAAACTATTAGCAAAAACGTGAATAATTGAAATTGGCCGACAATTGCTCAGAATTTGTTATCTTTTACGCTCAACTCGCCTTTAAACTCCTCTGCGTCTGAACACAATAGGCCACCAAACGAATCGGGACAGTGACATTGGAAGCCATCGGTGTTCTGCAACTTTTCACATTCACCACCATTTTGACACGGGTTCGGATCGCAAGCGGAATACGACTCCTGGTCACTGAATTTCGTCGTTGTTCTACCGGTCAAGTCTTGCACTTCGGGCACGACATCGACGTCGTAGCGTCTGGAAGTGTTGCTAGAGTAATTCGGCAGCTCGGAGAAAAACAAGTGTCGTGTTGATTTTAAAAAGAACGCGTCTTGAGGTTGCGTGAATTTTGGTACTTCGGTAGCGGCGGACGTGAGCTGGCTCTCGTCTGAAAACGACAAATCCATTTACTATTGTTGGAAGTTCATTTTGTGCACGTAGGCGCGATTCTAAGGGCTGAAATTAAAATTGTTGTGTGGAGCTGATTTGTATTGAGCCCCCCCTGAGGCTGTTCTGTGTTATTTTTTTTTTAAAGTTGTGGGCTTAAGGCTAACCAGGTGGACTAGGCCCCCCGTGACCCACCTCCAAATTGCACCTACGTTTGTGCAACACATTATGGCGTACCTTTACACGACGTGTGAGATTGAACAACAATGTCTTTTTGATACCTGCACGCGTACAGTTTTAGTTGGCATTCAGAGCTGTACGTTTGTCCGTCACTCCCACACACCAACTACAAAAATTGAACGTGTTAATATTATTGTTAATACATAGTAATGATAGTACAACACTACTGCCAAATTGTGGCCGTTGTTTAACGTTTAAATGAAAATCAAAAAAAAAATGTTGTACAAGGATTTTGAAAGTAGGTATTCGAGATTGCCACGAGATCCGATTTCGGTTCTCGCCAATATCAAAATTTGAATTTTTTCATGAAAACATGTATGATACGCACAAAAAATGTGTATTACAAACAATACGTATGGGTAGAAATAAGTTTTTCACGTCAGACCCAAAGTTAGTTTTCGTAGCGATGGCGAACAACTTTGCTGTAAACGCATAGTATTAGCAATAAAGTGTCGTTACAAAATAACGATTGATAGTTTCCTTATATGTTTACTTAATAAACTACTTTTGAATGAATGATTCACACTAAAATCAACAACAAATGAACCAGAATAATATAATTAGAATTTGCCTAAATAAATATTCTTTAACTGGTTCTACCTCACTAAATTATAGAGAATCGGGTGTCCTACCTGTTAAACTTCTATATAAAAAATTTGCCATTCTGTTTACATTTAAAAATTTCAGTAAAGGACTTGATCTTGTAGACAAAAGGAAAAATAGACGGTTTAATATACCTATTGATTACCCGTGCAAATCTTTTGGTCGATCTTTTGTAAACTATTTAGGTCCTGTGTTTTTCAATGCTATGCCATGTCTGTATAAAAAAAATATCCAGCTTTCTCAAAATAATGCTAAAAAATTAGTATATAACTGGATGTTCTCTCCAATTAGTTAAAAATATTTTAAATTTTTGTTCCTATTGCTGTATTTAATTTTTGTTATTTGTATATTCTTGTTGATCATTATTTGTTGTCTAAATTGCTATATATGTACATAAATGTTAGTTAAGTTCTGTTACTCTCTAACACAAGCTTTTAGCTTAAGAGAGATAGATAAACATGTAACATTTTTTTAAAAATAATTTCATTTTTGTAAGTTGTGATTATTTAATAAAAAAAACTACTTACTGTTGTACGTGTTGCGTCTTCAGCACACGTTGCTCGGCATACACATGTTGGTTTGTCGTTAATTATTTCGCACTCTCCGCCATAATAACAAATCAGTTGAATACAAGATGTTAAATTTTGAATAACCATGTCAGCTGTCAATCAAATAATTAAAATATTGAAAATAACATACGTACTTCTTAAAAAATGTGAAATATGGTAAAATAAAGAGGCACCTACAGTTAAAACATTTGTACTTTCCATAGGAACAATTTGGAAGTTGAAATTACAATTTTTTTGGGAGGGGGCTAATTTGTGTTAATATACAATAAATCGTTATTATTATTATTATTATAAAATATTCAAAACATTTATGAGATATATACTAAAATTTGATATTCATGCAAAAACTGAAACCCATTGTTAAACATGAGTTTATATTAGTTAAAAAAAAAAAAATCATTGTTCTTTAATTTTTATTTTTTTATTTAATTTTCAAAATGTAAAATTTACTGTAGGTAATAAATATGTTTTAAAAGTCAACGAATATGTAATTTTTCAGTAAAAGGTAAATAATTTTTAGTATTAAATATTAGTTTTGACTTTTTTATTACAGTTTTAGTGTACAATAAGTTGTTTCAAACAACCTTATTTTTATTATTGTACTATAATTTTACTTTAATTACTCTTTTATACACTGTGAAATGTTTTGTTCTACAGTAACTCATGTCAATAATTTTTAATACAGTTTTATAGGGATTACAAATTATACTTTATATGTTAATGTAATATCTTAAAAAGTAATTTCTAAAAAAAATAAACTGTACAAAATGTTTCAAACAAAACATTTTGGAAATATTGTTACCCCTCCCCTTGTGGCCTTGTCACATGTTTTTATTTTGAAATCTGGTATCCCTAGAAATAGGCTATTCTGTGTATTTTTTATTTAAAGTTAGGGGAGTTATAGACTAGCAAGGGAGTGCTCCTTAGGCCCCCAAAGTGTGCCTATGGTACTTTTGATTTTGTAGGAAAATATTTTGATTTGTACTCAATCTATTAACAATTATACATACATATATACATTATACTCACAAGAAACGCATCCAACAGGGCTTAAAACTTTTGAACTATCTTCACATTTGTTACACTTTGGTCCCAGAGCTTCTGGCTTACAAACACAGCGACCTGTCATTTGCTCGCAGTCATCTCGGACCGAGCCCAACAGTGAACAACCACAAGCTGAAATTATTTGATAATTTGTAAAATTATGTTGTTTAAAAGTAAATTAGAACTACAGATACTAAAAAAAATAATAATACAATCATATTGAATTTTTAAAAATCGTGACTTAATCAAGATTATTAATTAAATAATTTACATTTATAAAATGTAAACAGTTAATTTTCCCAAAGCATTGACACTTTATGTGTTGGGCCCATAGAGTAATATTATAGTTAATCTATGGTTGGGCCGCAGATAGGACAAAGGTTCCAATAGTTATGAATTTTTGTTGTAAACTCAGACATATAGATAAATTATAAGCATAGGTACCTATTGTACTCTAGTTCATTTACAAAATTCTAAATTCTAATTTTAACTCTGATTCTCATAATTTTAGACTATATTTTGTTTACATTGTTCATATTTTGTTGTTTTCCTTCTAATTTTTGGTATCTAGTTCCAAATACTCCTTTACAAATCTTACATATTAGGTAGTTGACATTTTTACATATTATTGGAATTGGGTAGATGTAATTAAAATTTTATAAAAAATTTAAACGACTTCAACAATGTTAGTGCAAAATATAGAACTTCGAAAATTTATAATTTTTTAAATATTTGATTCTCAATATGGCTCCAGCTCGAGTTCAAGTTATGAATAGCAAATAAAATATTATTCAAGCTGTCTCATTTAACAATTATTTTGTTTGAAATATTTAAATAATTTGGTTTCAGAAGATAATTTAAATCGATACGATA
Organism: Hormaphis cornu; assembly: GCA_017140985.1. Classification (NCBI taxonomy): domain Eukaryota; kingdom Metazoa; phylum Arthropoda; class Insecta; order Hemiptera; family Hormaphididae; genus Hormaphis; species Hormaphis cornu. The sequence continues at coordinate 34,620,572 of CM029360.1, forward strand.
AAAAATATTTTAAAATGTCTGGTGAGATTTCAAATACTTTAAATATTTCCTGTTTACAACTTTTGATTTTAATTTGATTTATTGACAAAACAAATCTGATGAGTGATAATAAACTTTTATTTTTTTCTAATCTAAATTCTAAAAGTAGCATATTAAGATGATTTATTGTAATTCTTCATTATGTGTACTTACGCATGCATCCGTGATAATTGTTTGACGATATTTTTGGCAATCCCCAGTATCCGGGTTCACACCGGTCACACTTTTCTCCACCCACTCCAGACTTACACACGCATTTGTTATCGACACACTCTTCTGATACAGAACCTAAAGAAAAAGAAAAAATGAAAACGTTGTTCCAGTTGGGGGACATTTGTAATAAAAAAAAGTTTTTATTAAACTTTGTTTTGAAGAAAATGATAATTAAATTTATAAAAAAATTGCCAAATTAATTAAAACTTTATAAGTTGAGTTCTTCAAAATAAATATAAAATCAACTATAGATAGTACAAAATATTCCATTGTCATTGATTTAACGTTGTAGACTTATAAATATATAAGGTTTATATGTCTATGCATGAAAAATACTCGTATAATGTAATATGTTGACGGTCTAACTAAATTTCAAACCAATTTTGAAAACTAAACTACTAAATTGATACTTATGTAGTAAACAAATAGGTACATTCTTATACTAAGGCCCTTAAATACATATTTTTCTAACTTTATCATTCAATGTTGATCAATGAAACAAATTTAAAAAATTAGCTTGATTTTGTTCTTTGTTTTGAATGGAAAAAGATTGTTTTACTTCAAAGCCCTTTCTTTTTAAAGACCATGGAGTAAGATATAATCGTAAATCTTAATTCGAGTCAGATACTATAACTTTTTACAAACTCATTAGGTAGTTTGAATTACCTAGACATTTTTGTTAGAAATTTTGTTTTTCTATTAATTCAATCTTGAAAGTAATACTCAAACAAATGAATTTTAATGTTTGAGTTAGATATTATTTTATGGTGATAATATTTACCCAGTTTATTGCAACCACACAAGCACCCTAGATTTTTTGGTCCTTTCGCTGGAGTCTCTTTGTCTGGGCAACATCCAAACGTTGAGTTTTGACAATTATTGTCCAAAACGATGTTTGTGTCTTATTAATAAATAATGTATTATATAATATAGTTCAAAATCAGCTATATGCAAAATAATGTTTTGCACGATTACCTCGAGCGGATTTATTGCAGCATTTAGCAAACCTAGACGTTTGATGGCAATAGCTGTTGGGCGGACAATCTTGTCTGTCAGGACCATGACCACAGTCCAACTCTCTGCCATTAGAATGGTTTATCAATGGTTTTTTGCCGTTGCAAGGTTTAACTTCCATACCTTTAACAAAATTACCATAATGGTATATAAAAAACAAAAACGTTAAAATAAAAACGTTTACATACACCTACATTACAATTTGGCAAACAATGTGTCATATTATTACACTGTTTTTATTATTTAATCAGCATAAGATCTTAGATATTAAAAACTTTTAGGCTTGTTTATATTTTATAAAAAAAGGTTTGATTCTATATTTATAAATATTTATGTTAATGAGTTAATTTTGATTATGCCGTTTACCTACCACATAATCTGCAAATCATTTTTATAAACCTACATATATTTTAAGGTATAAAAATTGTTTGTTTAATAAATGTAATTAACTGTAAAAAAAATTTTTGCAAAATTATAAGTAATACATATTTTTATTTTATGATTTTACTTTGTAAATAACGGATTTATGAGAAATGGTGTAGTGGCCATTTATAAACAAATATCAAATGCTGCAATCAAGGTTTTGTATAAGTAAAATAATTATCTGAACCTTATAGATATTGCTAAACATTACAATAATTACATATTATATTATATTGCCAAAATAATAATGTAAGTCTTAAAAAATTTAGGCCACTATACAACAGTATATTAACATATTATATGACATAATTGCACATGCCTTGGCACAACTCCATCGGTCTTAAACGGAGTTCTAGTTGTTTTTGACATCCTTCCATTTTCATGAAACACAACGATTTATAAGTACGAAGATCGGAGCCACAGATGGGTGAGACATTGTCGTCATCTGAACAGTTGAAAATGCACGAACATCTGGGGAACTTATCCGGTCCAATCTTGCAAGTGGCGTCGTAGTCACATTTAATGTCTGTACATAAGTCCGTGTCGCTGTGAATGTTATTGACCTCTAGTTCATGAGATTTGATGAATCTACCTGATGAAAAATTGAATAATAAATCAATAGGTTTATTAATTTTTGTAAGATTTTCCCGGTTTGCCATTATGGATGTTTTGGAGAACAACTTATTTTTGAATGCAAGTAAATTTATTTTCTAGAAATCAAAACTTATTCAAACTAAACGTGTTTAAAACTTATTTAAATAAACACGCTTAAAATGTATAATTTTTATACCAGGGCAGTGGATGACCAGAATACTAGGTAGAAGTGCATGACTTCTAAATAATCTACTTTCCACAAGCAATATTTAAATTGAAAAAATATGGAGTACCTAGGTTACTGTTTTTGGTTGATTACTTTTTGTTGACATTTTAAATAATTCTGAGCGAGCTCTGCAGTGAGCCAATTCTCAAAAAATCTCACCTATAACGATTATGATTTTATATAGCTTTGAAGCTTTTACATTGCTAACAAAGTTTATGTTTTCGATCTTTTTAAACTATTTTTTCTTTTTAATTTCTTTTACTTTTAGTGAAACGTTTGCATTTGTTAACCCATCAATACTTGGACCTTGACAAATACCTATAGACAAAGATTCCTTGCAGTCTCCATAGAACAGAATAGTTATGTTTTCATATGTTTCACATGATTGTTTGAGTAGTTCACACTCGCTGTTATAAGTAATCATATCAGATCCACAGACAGGTTCTTTAGACTTCACGTCTACACATGTCTCAGTGCAGTTGCATTTTTTATTCAAACATCCACCTAAAAGCATTTCAAAAGGATTTGAGATGACAATGTATGATTTAGAATGATTGTAGAGTAAGTACCTTCCAATCAAAAATATAATATAAATTAGCCCTTCCTCAAAATTAGCGTTCAAGGAATGGTATTAATATTATTTTCAATAAGTTAGTTTATTTTGTGTACAGTAGGCAGATGAGTAAATTTAGTGGAAAATCAGTATAGCCATAGTTCAAGATATTTGCAAATATTTTAGTATGGTTATTTGTTCTATAATAAACAGCCACTTATTTTTCTTGATTTTTTTTTTCTTAAAAATTTTTTAAAAAGAATCATATTTTACAAAATTACTTTTTATCATACTTGAAAAAAAATATTTTTGAAATTAGATTGATTTTTCAATAAAAAAAAAACACATATTTTTGTTAATATGTTATGTGATATTTATACAGGTTCTTAAAACTGTTCAAAATATCTACTTAAGTTAATATAATCTAGGTATACCGATTTAATTTTTAAACCGCATCGTCAGCTAAATAAAACAATGTATTATTTGGTGATAGTTAAATTATTATGCCATATATAAATTATAACTAGCCAAAAAATATCAAATAGCATTTTATTAAAAAAAATCTTAGCTCTATATATAATTAACTTGTGCATAAAAATTATTATAAAAATAAATAAAACTATTACATAAAATATATGTGTTTACATTAGGTATATATATATAAAAAAATTTTTTAAATATTTCTCTTTCATTCAAAATTCAAAAAGTTTGCAAATCATCAAAAATGTTCTCAACGATTTCTGAAATAAAAAATAAAAATTATGTCGTATGGTAACTGACTTTCCACTTAATATAATGTATACACCTCTACCTAGGTATTTATTATATTGTTATTGTTAAATATTATGTAGTTACTATGTGTGCTACTGAAGTATTACATATTGTATTATTTAAAACATTCCTATTGATTTGAAAATAATTTCTAAATGTATTATATCTTATAAATAAGTCTTAAAATTAAATAAATAATTATTTTTATTTTTTTGAAACACGACGTACAATTTTATAAAACCTTTGAATCTGGCTGACTTATAACATACAAATTTAGTTATGTTATTTCTCAATAATAAATGAGTGTTTACTGTTAATGGATGTTTGCCATCTAATGTGTAGTTAAAAACAAGTACAGTATACGTGGTAATGAATAAAAAAATCTACTGAATTTAGTAATAGTAATTATTAATTACAATAAATTTGTAAACTTAAAACTGGTAAAAATTAGTAGCAATTTAAAAACAAAGTTTAACTCTATTCTTATATAAAAAAAAAAAATTGTTGTTTATTTATATCGATAGGTACAGTTCTGATAGGTTAACTAATTTCAAATAAATTATGTTTTAAAAATATTAACTATAAAATAACTAAATATAAAATATTTGTTACGAATTACATAGAGTGAATATTAATAAAAGCTAGAAACTTTTTTGAAATTTTGATAAGTTCTGTAATTTATATTTAAAATAAATAGTACGAATGAAACGGGTCTTACGCAAAGTTTAAAATGTTCACTAAGTGCCAGTTTTAGTTGGGTGCTTAAGTCTTAAATGAGCCTATGGGTAGAAGAACCTTTGAAAATCAAACTCAGCGTTTACCTACGTATCCCATCGAACTGACTGTTGTGTTGCATACGCCCACGTGTGCAGTAGATATTGTTTTATTTGTTGTGCAGCTAGCGTTTTGTAGATGACATAAGTTCGCATATGTAACGCCATCGGTACCACAGACACTACCACTTTCCTGCAACATGCACATGTTATCAACACAAAATATGTAAAGTTAAAAATTGTTTCTGACCGACATACTTGGTCTTACAGTTTTTAGATGATCTGTATCATCTGCTATAGAACTTTACTACTTACGTTAGTGCAAGTTACAGGGGCAAACTGATAATTTTAGGCCTGGGGTGAAAAAAATTTAAGCGCCCTTAAATTAAGTAAGGGCCCATATACCTACCAAAAACCTATAAATTGGTGCCCAAAACATGTAAATTTAGACCCAAATCACATAAATATGGATAAGAACCCGGGGCGCAGTTCTGTTTTGGTACCCCGCATCAGTCCGCCCCCGGAGTCACACAAATTCAGCAATTTTTCGGATTCGACATAACATAATTACTAGCATTATTAGTCTAGATGTATTATATTATATAATTTACAGTTGATACGTTGTTCCAAAATGTAAAAAACTGTCACAAGCTGTAGAATATATAAGTTTTTAAAAACGAATAAAGTAACATATTATTTATAAGCTCGTTATACCTAGGAAATACCTACAAGATATTTCAGTTAATCTACTTATTATCATGCAACATAATATTATTATTTTCTTACATTAGCGCATTTAAATGTCGGACAAACACATTTTGTCTTCATACCATTGCTCTCACACACTGAATAGAACTGGCAGTTTATCTTTGAACAACCGACCGAATCATCTGAAAAATTATGACCCAAATTGATTAGTGTTAGACAAAGGCGGTCCGAACATTCATAACCTACCGGGGCAAAAAAAAAAAAGCAACCACCCACTCACCACCCCCTCGATATCAATTTTTTATTTCTTTTAAATTTTGATACCCGTCATTTTTAATCACCTAATTCATGGTAGAAACTTTGGCAGTGAATCAATATTTTATCATTAATCTATGATGTGATGATACCTACCATATAATATGTCGTCCATCATTTCTTGTAGGTAAATTTTTTTTTTTAGATTCTGTGCGTTAGCGAAGAATGTAATGTATTTACAATGATATTTTTTTTTCTCTATGAACAACTTTAAGCGTATAAAGAATGCTCCAATTTTTAAAGCGAGTACCTCCAATGAAAGGTCTTTGAACTCTGATTGTACTCTGAGGAGTCTCAAATTTGAGAGTTCAAAATTAAAAAAGTTACAATAAAAAATCTAAAGGAAATGTAAGGAAAATAGTTGAAAATTACGACTAACGTGTTTTTTGACATAATCTATTTAGTTTTTTGGCCATAACTTCTAAAATAATAGACGGAATTTGCTGAAACTCATAGCCGGAATTTTGGGGGGATAGTGGTGACGGCTTAGCTCCCCTCGTTAGTCTTAAGCTCCTCAACTTAAAAAAAAAAAATTCAAAATAGCCTATCTCAGAGTAACCTCAATATACATGTAAATTAACCCCCACAACAATTTTAATATTATAGAATATAATGTTTTATAATTATAAACTATAGAAAAATTAAACCAAAAGTTTATCTTTTTTTAAATTTTTTTACCAATGAAATGGTATTTACAGCTTAGAGTTCTTTAAATTCTTATCGTGATCGAAATTCTTTTAATCATATATAGTATCTGTTATTTTCTTGGGTTTTCACTGTAAAAGTGTTTGTTATTTTGTAAGTTTTGTCAAAGTGTCAGGTTCATTTTATCAATGATAATGTTTTTTTTTTTTTGAAGAATTGACTTTTATACCTTTATCTGTCTAACCTCATACAACACACGTTTGTGTAATTCTATATTTTAGGGATAATGATTTTACTAACAAAAGTGGTTGACGTTGTTGTCAATAGCCATGAAAATTATACTTTAATCTGAGCATAAACAATTTTATTTCCTACTCATTTTCCACTGATAATTTGATCTGTCACCGATAAAAACTGGCGGAAAAAATGAAAACCAATCACGCGTATGAATTTGATAAAAAAAATTATTTGTAGTTAAAAAAAAGCCGGGATCACTCTAGATAGCGAGGGTAGTTTGACGGAATAGCGACTACGCTTTGGGCAGGTCACTGATTTGGAAGATCTGAAAGCAATGATAATTCATTGCCATAAAAAAAAATGATTCCGAGCGAGCTCAGTTATCTAGTATAGGTACGTCCTGGTAAAAACCATATTTAATAATGGTCAAAAAATATCCTTTAAATTGACTAAAAAATTAACTAAAAAATACCTGGTAAAAACTTTTTTTAATCTTTTATAATGTGTTAAATTGATTTAGTGCAGAAAAGTTTGAAAACAACGTGGAATAATTTTTTATAACGCTAGTTCAATAGGTGTTATAGGTTTATAAGTTCTGACGAGTTCACCATTTTCGGCACATTACTCGGAAAATAATCAAAACATCAATAAATTCTTCAAATAATCTAAAATCCCAACTTTTATGTGATATTCGACGTAACGACTGGAGCACTCCTTCTACCCAAAAACGTTATTACAAACCTCAGAATTTAAAAAAAAAAATAAAACTAGATTTTTTTTTGTGGTAAAACTCATAAAGTAAGGAAAAATTCAAAAAAAAAAAGCTTCAATCAAAGTACCACCGCAGTCCATAGGCTAATTGAATTAGAGGCACTGACTTTGAAAATCAAAGCATTCCTTCTATACGGAAAGTTGTTGATAAAAAAAAAGAAAACATCATTTCATACGAATTATTTGTATTCGCTCAAAATCTAAAACAATTTGAAACCGTGCCAAATTTTCTCTAATCCATCATCTATATTTTTATACTAGGTGAGGAGCCTACCGCAAGTTCCATTGTAAGACACACTGATCGTTTGCTTGTTTTGGCAACTATCGAGCTTTAATTTGCATTCGTTACTATATGTATTGCCGTTTGTGCCGCACACGGGCTCGTAGTGATCGGAGCACTCGGAACACTCACACACTGGTCTTCCGAATCTCGATCTGCAAGTAGCTTCGTAGTTGCACGAATGGCCGTCACAAGGGTTCGTCGAGTCGTCCGCTAAAAACAGGCACGTAGCTAGGATTAAATAATTAGGGTGGCCCAGTTATAGCCAATATTTTTCTTGAGTGGCCAACATTTTTACTTACCCCCCCCCCCCACCCCTCCACACTAATTTTTTTTTAAATTTGTTTTATTAACTTTTAGTTATTACAACTATTATAGCTCGAAAATTATTATTATTATTATTATTTTTTTATTAATAAAAATTTTTTATTAAAGACACTAATAGAATTATGTTTATGTATAGGTATATTGTTTATAATATAATAAAATTGTAGTTTTTGAATATAACAATTAGTGTAATTAGGTACAATAAGAACTAAATTTGATAAACCAATAAATTAGATAATTTTAATCTTAATATTAAATAAACCTTATATATAATGTATAATGTATATGAATAATAAATTTATACATAAAATGTATAAATAAATATAAATATAAAATGTACCATAAATACAATTTAAAAAAATAGTCTATACTAAAATAATTTTTCGATTATTATGATTAACAGCAAATTTATCTACAACTTCTTCCAAGTCCAGAGATTTTGCTATCTTCTTTTCGATGCTCATCATAGATAATTTTGACAGGCGTTCATCCGTCATTTTATTTCGCATATATGTTTTAAGTCTCCTTAGGCAAGAAAAAGTCCTTTCGCACCCTGCACTTGATACTGGAATTGTAATTGAGATTATAACCATCTTGTATGTTTCATTAAAAACGATTTTATACTTTTCCAATAAATCAACAAAATTCATCAAATTAGTGATTTTTATTTTATTTTCTTTTTGGTACATATTTATTGTGTTTGGTATTATTTTAAGTTCTGATTTTAGTAGTTCTGTATCCAATTAATAATGTTGGGCTAAAGGTTTTAGGTCATCATAGCTCAGAAATTTGGCATTTTTCGGATGTAGATAATCAATAGCATACAAAATACTGGAATTAATGGAAAATCGATTTTCCAACTCGTTAATAATTTTGTCTAAAATTGGCAAAAATAATTTTGTACGAAAATCATTTTTTGATTGAGCTTTTTCATTTTCTAATGATATATTTTCATCAATAAAAAATGATACAAACTTTTGAGGAACACGCTTTTTTCTTATATTTTGTATTTGTTCACTGGGTAATGGTATATTATTTTCTCTACAAATATACAAAGCTTCTTCGTACATTTTTTCAAAACTTATATAATTAATTGATCCATCACATTCGTTAAGACAATCATTTGAATCGTTTCTCATATTTTTAAGGGTCATAATTAATGATTTATTAATACCATACTTTCTGCCATTTCGGCAATAACGCCTTGTAAAAAATCACTAACTTTTTTGAACATAGTTAGAATATTAGAAAAAACTACCAAATTTAATACAAATATAAAATCTATTTGATGTAAAAGACCTTTAGCGGTAACTGAACGATCACCTTTATCGTTAATTAATTTATGGAGTAAAATTAATAATGGACTTAGAACTTTTTTAAGAGCCAAAGTTGCAAAAACTTGTGCTGTCCATCTGGTTAGACAGATTTTTGACAGGCCACGGCACTGTCACGTCACTGCTGTGTGTAAATAGACCTTTACTGGAATAGGAATACCTGCTAGTTGCTAGTTCTTGCGACTTTATAATAATAATTAATATAATAATATAGATGCATTGTTGTTGTCGTTACTCGTTAATACGACGAGTATGTATGAACGATTTCTATTCTGAGTTCTGATATCTGGTAATCTGACCATAGTGTTCGGAAAGACAATTATGTAAAAATACAAGTAGTAAATATGATAATAGAAATTTTAAAATATGTTTAATTTTTTTACCCAATTATTTGAGCCTTGGGTATTTCAACAATATTTCAATATAATGGGGTGGCCAACAGGGTGGCCTGTAAATATTTTGGGTGGCCGGGCCACCCCAGGCCACCCCTTAGCTACGTGCCTGGCTAAAAACAAAAAAAAACCCAGCTACGGCACATGCAGGCAATTGAAACGCCAATCGGAAAATTTCACGTAACAATATTTCCAGACGAAAGTTTAAAAAACGAAGACTGTTCTCAGATTCTGAACGCGACAAAAAATGAGTTAATCGTTCAATGAGGTTTTTTTTTTTATGGACAGTGGTTTAAAAACTTTTTTGGACCTTTTTCGAAACTTCGTTTAATTTGAAAACCATGTTCAAAAATCACGCACTATCTAAAAGCGATTCGAACATTGTTCGGACATCTTTTTTATTTTACTGGTTTCGATTGACACGAGTTTGCACATTATTTAAAAGGCAGAACAACTTCGACACGAGCTTCGCAAATCAAAAAAAAAACACAATTTCTAACGTGCCCACCAACCTGCAGTGATCCAGGCACCTACCTAAGTACTTAAGTACACTCACGGCTGGTTACTGAATCGCCAAAAATAAAGAAAAATTAGTGCGCAAAAGTCGAACGACGCGCAAGAGAAAATTTAATGTACCTCCAAGTATAATCACATGAAACGAATCGATGACTTCAAAACAAGTTTTGAAAAAGATTTTGAATTTTTTCGTTTCCCGCGCCATTTTTCGTACTTACCACAGTGGCCGTCGTACGCTACTGTTACACCGGACTTTGTGTTGCAGTTTATCCTTCGCAGATGGCACTGGGACTCGTAAGTGAAACCGTCCGTTCCACAAACGGGTTTTATTGACGTATCGCACAGAGACGGCTCTGGACAACGGCACTCGGCATTTCCAAGATGGTCAACTGAACAATACGATCCTTTCCAACACGTCAAGTTCGAACAAACGTTTACGCCTAGAAGACCATAAATATCTCTCGTTATATTGACTTCTTAGAAATTGGCATGTTTTTTTTTTTTTTAATTGCGATTGAATGTATGTTGTATATAGCGAGTAAAAAGTTTATAGCTATAAAATCTAAAAATCAGTTTTGGTTTTCAAAACTAATCATTTCAAGATCTATTAGAGCGACTCATACGCCGAGTACGGCAGAATAGAGATCCACGTTTCCAACGTGACTTCGGTGTATGAGAAACGGTACGAGATATACGAACACGTTGTGTTTTTGCAGCTTGTTGAAAATAAGAATCGACAATAGTAAATATATTTTTGTTTAATTCAATTTTTTTCCACGCAGTATTATACTACCGGATTTAAACTTTTGAATAAAGGTAGGATAGGGATATCCGATTTCTATGAGAAATACTTAAAAGACAATATTGAACATTTGTCAGAACCTTTATTTTACTATCATTTTTACTCATTACTTTATGATTTTGACTTTACCTCCGTCGCACTGACCACGAAAGATTATATGCAGATCTGGCATTAATTTACACGCCTGTCGTCTCAAAAAGCATTCGTTGGCGTACGTCCTGCCATCAGATCCACACACCGGCACAAAGTCTTCACTGCAGAGTTCTGAACAGACACACTTGGCTTGCCTTTTGTAATCTAACTGGCATACTTCGGGATATTTACACGAAATGCCGTTACAAGGATCTGGAACCGAAAGTCGATAAAATTAGGTTGGCAAAACGATAATCACAAGACTTGTCATCAAGGGATAAATTATGAACACGTAAAGTTGTCCAAAATCGTGTGTAAGTAAATATTTATATGTACCTATAATTTCTAATAAGAAAACGAACCGTTATTTTTTTGTGTTTTAAAAGAGTACCTAAGATTATTATTTTCTATAACATGAAAAAAGTTTTAAATCTGTTTTTTAATGACTTTGTCAAAAACATGCCTAACAATTATTATACTATCTAAGTGTTGATTTTTCCCGCGCGAAAAACTGAACTTTAAAAATTTCCCGGATGATTCTTGCAGTATCTTAACTGTTCTGTCTTTGATAATCTAAAATTTAATTTAATTTCTTTTGTTTCAGGGTGTTCGTGGTAACATCATTCGAACAAGTCGTGATTATTTTTTGTCTTCTGAAACTTGTTAGTTCAAAAAAAGTTATTATTATATTGTTTAACGAACCACAAAAACAGCTGATTATTATTATTATTTGTAATAACATTGTGTAAACGGTGGGAACTCTATACTTTTTCCCGAAGTTTATACTTCCGAAATAGATTCGTTGGACAGATTGAATCTTCTTGAATTTTAATGTATATGAAAACTGTTTGTATAAAATATGAAAAATGTCGCGGTATAAACGTATCGAATTTCGCCTAATAATATTGTGATGGATAAAATGAAGTGTTTTTTTTTTAAAAACTGTCTCGGTATTATTTTCGACACGATTGTGTGAATTTACCACATGCTCCTTTGTACTTGACTGTGATGATTTGACCCATTGAACACGACATCTTGTTCATGTGGCAGATGCTCGGGTGATCTCGCAAATCGGTTCCGCACACTCGTTCGTTGAATTCTTCGTCGCACTCGGTTTCTGCGGAGCATTTACAGTGCACTTCACTCGATTGGTTCAAGACGCACTGCTGCCCGCGTGAACATTTGATCATTCCACACGCGGGATGATTTTTTATTCCCACTGGAACACACGCACATGCATCACTACACTACAGGCATTGGTAGATGAATTAGAAATGTTTTTCAAAACATGAATCCAGGTGTTAAGTATTAATAACATGATCTCTAATAGTGTTTGAAAACTTTATGAAACATAAAATTTTGAAACATCGCATATGAGATATTTCAAATGACTGAAATATTTAACGATTGGAAGAAAAAAATGTGAGTCATGGGTATAACTATATATGATACGCGATACGAATTTCGAATCATTTTGAAAATTGTTGTGCTAAACATAGGTCTTAAATTCGATTTATTTTAAATTTTTAATGTGTATTTTAATTTATGATTCACGGGGTTCACTTCAAACCATATTATTTATGTAAGCAATGAGTTATCGTGTATTTATCGTTGCATTTAAGTTTAATGTAAAACTTTTGTACTACATCATCCAAAACCCATACAAAGCGATGACCTACTTTACACCCGTCCTCACGTTACTTTATTTTAAAATTATTAACAATGTTCGGGTGTTTGTTTATAACAGTTTGAACGCGTACCGATATTATACTGTTCCCCGTGTACCTACTACACTATAATTGTGTCAAAGTTACCATTTTGCAATTTTTTAAAGAAAATTAATGTTTCAAACAATAGTTAAACTTCAAAAGTTTAATATCATATTTTTACCTACATTTTTGACAATAATACTTTTGAAGTTCTTAATTAAACTCCAAAAAAAATCTTACATTGTGAGTTGAAATTAGAACTATTTTAGAGAAGTTATCGTAATTTTATTGTAACGACAAAAAAAAAAAATTTTTTTTTAGAATTTATCGAAGAAAACATCATTGTAAAAACAATATATATTCTTTTCTGCGCTCGGAATCTAAAACTTCTGCGAAAGCATCGCGTTTCGGACCGATTAGATTACTGCAGCTATCGCGTTACAGGTATAAATCTACTAGGTATATGTACTCAAAATTTGATATAAAATATAAAAAAAAAAACTTAGAAAGTAATACAGAAACTCGGTTTTTGCAATGGCTTTTATTTACTATACATTTGCATCTTTAAAACATACAAGCGTATAGTTATAATAAAGAAGTATTTTATAATATATAATTGAATAAATATAGATAACATAGTATATAGTAAAATAGTATTATTTTATAAATCGTAATAAGTGTTAACGTGTAGAATTTAATGTACAGATTATAAATGTTTTTATACGTACTTATAGAATTTCAAACGATATGATAAAACAAACAACGCGTTACACACATTACATAAATATCGATTTTAACAATAGACAATACAGTGCTCGAATTGAGGGGGTCCCCTTCGTTTTTACAAAATATTTTAGAGCTATCAAGTTGACTTTTTTAAACTCGTCAAGTTAATCGAAAAAAATACCTAAAAAAAGTCAAGTTAAAAAAATTGACTTGAAATAAAGACAACTGTCCGTATTTTTAACACACTCGGTTTTGTACGTACGACATAATGTAATATTTTCTTCTGCTTTAAAAAACATTTTTTTTTTTTCCGAATTTTCTTTTGACGTTTTCCTCTTACTGTAACTTTTTTTTTTCTTTTTAAGAGTTTTTAACGTATATTTCAGATTAACTTAAAAGAAAAAAAATCAATTTATTTAGTTGAAAGACAACGGGAGAAATAACTTGACGAGTTAATTATTATAATTTATGATTGAAATTCACTTAACTCTATAACCTAACTGTGCACGGAACGTTTGTGAAACTATTTACGTTTCTATCGTTTTTCAACTCGAGCGCCGTGCCATTAAAAACAAATCTGCTATAGCGGTGTCAAGTTTCTGACGACTGTTCGGCCGCCGGTAACGCGGCGGCATCCGCGTTACCGCCGATCTTGTGAAAATCGAAAACGTTTTTCAACTGCGACGTGGCCAACGATCTGATCGGCAGGTTCAAGAACACGTTGCTCATTCGTATCCGGTTCACGGTCAGTATTTTCTTCAACTCCTCCGCGCCCAGAACGGCTAGACCGGCCGGCTCGACGTCCTCCTCGAGTGTTATCGCCCCGTGGTACTTCTGTATCTCCACGATGTCGTTCAGGTCGGACACGCCTTGCATGTGCTCGTCCATCATCAGCAGCTCGAGTCGCTGGAGCTCGTCGATGGTCATCGACTTTTTCAGCTCCGTCACCAGCGACCTGTACGGGCCGTGTCCCTCGGGCGGCGTCTCGCACGCCCGCCTCGCCTCGCTCAACACGTCCCCGCTGATGTCGTACAGACGGCCGGCCGCGGTCGCGTCGACGGCCGCGCCGCCCGCCGGCCGCATGCGGGCCACGTGCTCGTGCATCTCGGCCAACGCGGGCAGCCGCTGGTCCACGGCCAGCAGCTTGTCGACGGACGTCCGAACCATCTGCTCGAGCCAGCCCAGCACGTACGGCGCGCTCGCGGATTCCGTGCCCAAGGTGACCAGCCGGTGCACCAAGAACCCTTGCATGGACACGTGCTTGGACACGGAGCACACCATCGCCCGGCGCACCGCCTCCATGACGAACTGCACCTCCGTGCCGGGGAACGTTCCGGACGCGACGAGCGCGACCGTCTCCTCGAACGGACTGACCGCGGCGGTGGCCGCCGTCCGGTCGGCCGCTTCCGCGGCGAAATGATCCCGGTGTCTGCGCGCCGCGTGCTGCGCCGGGTCCATATTGACCCTCTCCCGGAGGATCGGCCACCACAGCCAATCTTGGATCATCATGTTCGAGATAAACTCCACGTCGTCCGCGTGACGGTCCACCGTTTGCGGGTCCAGCGAGAAGGCCGCGAGCGTCGAGCCCGCGGCGCAGGCGACCAAAACGACTCGGATGAACGCGCGGCGGCCGTAACGCGTCTGGCCGTGCATGGTGGTGCGGCGGCGGCGGTACTTTTGCGCGCGACCGTCGTCTTGAAAATGAAGAACAGTACAATACAACGATATAGCCTCGGCTCGTGTACCCTTTAAGTGAAAAATAATTTAAAAAAAAAAAACACCTGTTAAGTCCGCAGCCAGTCGTGCTTAGGCACCACCCCACTTGTTGTTTTCGGGAACACAAAATAAATATTTTGTACCCATTGTCGCGGTTGACTTACGTACGCGGCGGCGGTGTTGTTGTGAAAAACACCAACATTTATGTTCAAACGGAATCGCGAAATTATTTTCTATTTGTATTTACTCTTCTAAATTTTTAAAAAAAAAAAAAAAAAACCTCAAAACATAATATTTCAATAAATTCAGGGCTCGAAACTGGGTGGTAAACGAATGCGAAATAAAAAAAAAAGTGCAGAGCTGTCTAAACTCTAAAGCGTTTCGAAGAATTAATTGACAGGCATGTACTAACTATTATGATAAATAGTCGTATACAAATGCGCATCTTTTTTTTTTACGGGACGTTTTTCTGACAACACCGCAGAGAGCCTTTCGAAAAAAAAAATCACTCGACTGAATCGGAATACAGCAACCGATAAACAACAAACGTTACGGTTTTTTCGTTTCCAGCGTCGATTTTTTCCAATAAAAATTTTTAGACTCTGATCGTATGGCATTAATGCGTTTGTTATTCTAAAATACAGCTGCGGTACTTACATCAAGACCGCGATAATTACGAAATAAATTAATGTTAAAAAATGTACGAATGTTTGAAAATATGACGATAATTATAATTATTCGTAATATATGACACGCATCATAAATTCGCAAAGCCTTATACAACCTTAAACTGCAGTCTCATCATCGAATCAAAAATTGACTTAAACCCCCCAAAGTTTGTGACTATAAATACGTATTATCTATAATTTACGTTTGATACTACCGATAATGATTGAGAAACGTTTAAAACTTTCTAAAATGACTACATTGTAATATTATTACAATTATTGTTTTTTGAGAATTCAATATCCTGATAAATTAAAATAGGCTTTACGCATAAAACTGGACGCAAATTGAAAATATTTCAGAATCTAATGACCTGCACTCCATTATTGATGGTAATTAAATACTTCATATTATAAAATTGATTGTAAGCAATGGATTATTAACAAAAACTATGATTCTAAGCAAGCTAAGTGAGTCGATAATCGTTCACAGTGTTAGTTGTGAACTTCGAATACCTATGTTTGGCTCAAAATGGGTCAAAATCTACAATTGAATTAATGTTAATGACAAATTTTTTTTTTAACTATACATGCATAAGTATGTTGTTCAAATTATGTATTATGTATTATGTATGACGAGTAAGAATTTCAAAACTTTAAACTGAAAATTAAAGATTTAACGAACTGCGCGAAAATTTATTAGTTCTAAAGTTCTATCAATCGCTCAACGATTTTAAAATTGTTTTGATCGAGTGTTAATTTTACCCTGCGTCATAATGAAGTGTGAACATTTTTTGATGCACAATAATCGGCAAGTATACCTATTTTATATGCAAAATTTCAACAAACGGTTTATACCGTCCGGGCCATTATCTATTTTCAGAGGTATTATATGAAAATATCGGATCAATTCTTCTGCCGATCAAAAAAAAAAAATAAAATAAAATAAAGTGATTGCAAAAACAATATGCGTATTAAAATCAATACGTTCTCAGTAACGCTTGATTCTAAAATTCGCAAAACGCTTTATCGGGAAACAAAAATTCAATATCGCTGTATTGTAATATGAAGTGGATCAAAAAAATGTTTTGCGGCTTTTTAACACAATACGTCTAAACAATTAATATTCAGCATGCGTTGGTTTACACAACCCATGTACATGAAATTTTGTTTGTGCCACGGTTCCGTTAGAATTGTATTTTCACGTTTTACAACAACAACAGTAATTTAGGTTACCAGCAAGCTACTATCAACGACATACACCTATAATTTATAGACAATTACGTACGTATTCTTGAACACAAAGCAACCATATTTTAAACATCGAAATAATATTATAGTTCAATGTGAATGTCACTAAGTACTATTCAAACGGGAATAAAATAATTCACGTACCTACCTATAGATTTTAAAATATTTTAATACAGTTATATTGAATGTCATTATTAAAGTAATTTTAGGTATTTTGCTGTATTTACCTACTGATATTTTAGTAGATTTATGAAAGAAAAAAACTCTGCCTATTAGATTTAATGACGGAACTTCTTGAAAATGTTTTAGTTTTTCATCGATCATGAATACCAAGTAGGGTGATAAATTAACTACAACACATAAACGAAATTGGAACCGATTTTATACAGGATTTAAAAATTTTTAGATTTGTCATTTCTCCAAAACGTCGTGTCATAAATTCTTTAATTTTCAGTTTAGAGTTTTAAAACTTTAATAATATATCTTAACATCATATTTTCCCGTGTAGGTCGATCAATTTTGAAAATCGGTTCACACAATTTTTATTTTTAGACGTTTTTACATCGTTTTGTTTTGTTTTTTTTATAGATATTACAGTAAAATTAATTGAAGTCATTGCAGGATAGGTATAATTCGTGTTCCGTTTAAATGGAAACATACTATAATTTGAAATCACGGGGCAGAACAGAATATTATGATACCGAGTGGCTGTAGCAGCACCAGGGTCATTATATTCTTTTTCTTCGTCTTCTTCTTCTAAGGCATCTTAAAGACCATTTTAAGATCCATCACCGAAACTACAGCGTTCCTCCACTTCTCCCTGTCCCTCGACACTTCCTCCGTGTATTCTACTTCAATTATCCTGCAAGGTCTTCCTTAATTCTATCAGCCCATGCCGTTATCTGGGTCGTCCCCGGGGCCGATTTGTGTTTGGTCTCCATTTTGTTATGTACCCTTTCAGTACTCCTTCAGATTTCCAAACATGGCCGGCTTATTCTGGCTTACTCTTTTCGATTCCTATAAAATATCGGCTTCTCTAAATAATCCCTTTAACTTTTCGCATTCTTCTTAATTTCAAATTTACCTAGTATTTAGTAAAATACCAAGTATTTTTCTTTCAAACACGCCCAATTTGTTCTCGCGAGTCGCGTCCGTTGTTGTGGTTTACCTGCACGTCTCACGCACGCGTATAATAATTCTACGGGTCTAATTAAAACTTTGTACAGTGTAATCTTTGACTTTCTTAAAAGGGATTTTGATTTGAATAGAGTATAGCTGACGATCCAAAACAGCATCTGTTTGCTGCTATCGATCTTTCTCTTATTTCTTCACGACCGTTTACGTTTTCATTCACCCACACTCGAAGGTATTTGAAGTATCTTTCAAATTAAAAACCTTCTATTCCTAAATTTATTTGCCGTGTGACGTTGTCTGGATAGTATTATAGGTAATTACATATACTTTGTTTTTTCTCCATTTGTGTTAATACCGATTTCTTTCCCTGCAGCCCTTACTAGCAGCAGATCTTTTGTGGATTATTTCAGACTCTCCTCAGCACTTTCTGTAATAATGTACCTATTATATCGTTATTATCATTATTATTATTATTATTATTCGCTGGTTTAACGAGTGCCGAATTAATACGAAAATAGCTGCGGGGGCCGACGAACAGTGTTCGGTGGCGGACGACGACAAATGTAAAATCGATGTAAAGCAGGGGCTGTTGCACCCCCGTAGCTGTTCTATAATTTACGGACACGCATTTATTACTCCGTCTATTGTTGTTATTATATAGCCGGTAGGTACTTTATATTATATTATCGTGTAAAATGCCCCCGTCACTCGGCCACTGCGTTAACTGCGTCCCTATCTGCAGCACGATGATATTCGTCCTTCAAAACACGTTCAGAATAAAAAAATTAAAAACAATAAATAAAAAACCGTAGTTGTATGGTCATGACACGTTTGCGCCAAAAATGGGATGCGCCAAAAAAAAAAATTAAAAAAATATGTTTTAGCTCTTTCAGTGCCAAATAAACAGCTATACACAGCTATTTTACCTGTAAAGTAGCTATACATATACCATATATATATATTTATTATTTTTAAACTAACTATTATAAAATTAATGTATAAAATATATAGGTACAATACATGCGTATAATAGGTACGTGTACAAATGATAAATGTACAACAAAAGTAATAGCCTCTGAATAAAATGCAACTTTATAATTATTGTTATTTGTACGCAACATACATATTTTATACAAACACAAAACAATCACACGCGAATAATGTGTTTACGTGTATAACCATTATTTATTATTGACAATCTATTGTATAGTGAATAGTTTCTTTTAATTTAAAAATAAAATATAATATTAGTCATGATTTTTTTGTATACCTACCTAGATTTAAATGACGCGATTTTTCATGTATGTTAGGTATACTACAAATTATAAAATTTATTGTAACAATTATTCATCAATTATCATTATATTACTATACAATAACTATTTCAGATTTTATGAACTATTAGAAACATTTTAATTATTTAATCTATATTTATTCTTTTGGCTTTTGAGTTTTGTTATATTTATTTTTTACTAACATGTATCGTACATATAAGGAAAAAAGGGTATTTACAAATGTTAGAGTGGTATGAGATTTTCAAATTATTATAATTCGAAAAGGAACATAAGTTTGTATCTTTTTTTCTGCTGTCATAAAGTTCCTGGTTTCGGTTTACCTATTTCATTAAACTTTTCATACAAGTTTTTTTTTTTTTAACAAAGCACGTTTTTAAAAATGATGTCAAATACAAAACGCACATATTTTCAATCATTTTAATCAATATAATCGTATAAATAATAAAATTGAAAAACTTTTTCTTAAACTTACAACCAATGAAGAACAGTACTATATTGGCATAAAAAATGCATATAATTTTGATGCTGAATGTGTGTTAGTACTTTAAATGAACATTTTTATAATAAGAAGGCAGCTGTTGTCCCTCATAGAAGCCGTGACTGAGAAAACTGATGTAATTTTTTGCTACTGATTTTTTTCTTTTCTTATGTTTTATAATACGCATTATATCATATACGCAGTAGATACGAAAACGGTTGGTCGCATTTAGAAATTCGTTCACAAATAAGTTAGCGGCAGTTTTTTTGATAATAACACCATATTTCATACGACCAGTAATATGATTATGTTTCTATTGCAATCGTCAAAATCATTTTAAATCAAAGCCTACTCATTTTTATTATTTTATACTGCGTTTCTCTGCGATACTATATAAATAAAAAAATATTTAATAGTATTAATTATATTATCATCACAAAATGATAAAAGAGAGATATAGAAAAAGGGTTGAGAAGGGTTCATTCAGCTATCGATCGTAGACGTTACCTATATAATAATGTAAACCTCCAAAATCACGCTGTAAAGTTGCATTTTATATGAAAACTTTTTGAACGCGTTTAATCCGAAATGCGTTTCTATATCATTGCGCTAAACCATATCCGCATAGAACACGCATCAAAATAGCAAAATAAACGCTGATGCTCGATAACATATAAATAATCAAACCGTTTCATCATAATTTTTTACGCCACTTTTATATTTTAAAAACTTCTCTCTAGCGATTATTTTTATGTCGTTTAAGGGGCCCGGAGTCAGTACCATTTTTCACCAAAAAACACGCTTTGCGGAAAAAGTCCTCCTACCTCGTAAAATCGACAAATTCGAATAATTTTTTTTTTAACTGAAAGATGAAAACATTTTTTAAGTTGTGTTGCAAGAAATCTACCTCCACTTGTATACCCTGCCGACGGGGTTTTAAGTACAACAATAGGTGGGTATGTAAAATGTGTGAGCACTGAGCAGCCAGTCGGCACGAGATAATAGGTTAGATGCAGGTTATCTCCCCGTTTCGATGAAAAATAGGTGCTTACAGCTACTGGCATCGTTGACGGTGAAAAATGAGTTCATTTTGGGTGTTCTCGATCATCGTTCGCCGTTGGTACATTTTCGCATATAAAATGCGCGTCGTGTATAGGTACAGAGATATATAGGCTATTTATCACCGGAGCGGCAGATAAGCTGCTCTTTTAACGGGCGGGTAACTTTCGGAAGGCAAAAAAACCGTTTAATGTTTTCTAACAAATTGATTAAAAGCTACCCGAACCGACAAAAACTTGACGCAAACTACTAATCTGGCTTATAGAAAAATTGTCCACCAATTATAGTGGAAAAAGAGATAACCCAATAGGCAGAGGTAGTTTTGACGTTAAAAAATGATAAAAATTAAAATTAATAAGACGGATAACGAACTGCAGTGGAGTGGACTCACAGTTTTTGGTGGAACGGTGTTTTGAAAGGTGTAACACCAACACGTTTTAAGGTGCTTTGTGTAGGCAACTTATCTGACATACATATAATAATAATTATATACACACATTTTATAATAATTTTACGAATTATGGACCTATTTCAATCGTACCAGCTCGAGTTTTCGTCTGATTATAAATTTGATAACAGATTAGAATTAGTCCTAAAGTCTACATTGGATCATTCGAGCCACATTTTTTAGTTCTTAAATATTCAGGATAGAAAATCTAACTCAAAATTTTTAAGAAAACTAAATTTTTTGGGAACTTTTATGTAAAAAAATTTTTTTTATTATTCATCATTAAAATATTCAAAATAGACTTAAAAAAATAATCATTACCGTTTACAAATCAAACATCGGAGTAAAACTTAATGAGTAATGATTTGAAGCTCATTGAAGTAAATTGTATTCTAAAAAACAGCGGTATGGAGGAGGAGGCCCCTTAAATTTTTCTAACAATGATTATTCGATGCCTTCAAGAAAAATGATTCTGCGGTAAATAAGCTCAGTTTATCTACTTAATACAATTTGTATCCATATAGAGATGATTTAATTTATAAAAATTAAAAATTAACAGTTAGTGTTATACTAAGTTTAAGATCTAAAAAGAAATATTTATTATTACTGCGGAGAAAATGAGCTTATCTATAAAGTTATATCTATAGAGATCTCAGAAAACTAATATATTCTACTATTAGATTATTTAAAGTTTAAGGTGCTTTTCAAACCGGAATTTGAAAGTTATAATGATACATATACTTATTCTAATGTAATATACTACAATAATTCTTACAAATCTTTATTTTAATGCTTAGTTGCATTTATAAACTTCATAAAGTTCTAAAAATGTATAGAAAATTATACTTCTAAACACAGCATTGTTCCAGTAAAAGTAGTATAAAAACGTTTTAAAGAGGTTCAAATCATGAAAACTTTCCTATAGAATTATAAATTAGTACCCTCAACTGTTAGTTAGGTACTTAGATAAACAGTAATTTGTTGACAACCCTAAATGTGAAACTGTATGTAAATATAATTTACATTACGTACCTTGTAATGCTACTGTAGCTGGATACCAATTGAAAATATCTGAAACAACACAGTAAATAAATGTCAACTAGAGTAAGTACTTAACAAATTTTGAGGACACTACGCTACACTCGATTCGGACGCAAAACGTGTTTTGTGCGAACCAAATTGACAAGGAAAATATTCACTGTAGAGTTACCATTGTACCTACATCGAATTTGGAAAAGAACGTAATCTGTACAAAAGTTTCCAAATTTTGTTTATATTATTAATGCAGTTGAAATTATTAAATGATAAATATATTTGTATTTATAGAATTTTGAAATTTTCGATTCGCGATCTTTATGATGAGTTATCTTTGATTACAAATTAAATATAAAACGTCAAATAACTCTTTTCAAACTAACAGTGACTCTACATTCGCATCCCATTCCTCCTTTCTTATTTTCATATAGTTTCTTATATTATACGATTGTAACTCGTATTGTAGCTACAACTCAATTTCGGATTTTTGAGGGGGATACACCTTCCATCCTCGAATTTTTTAATAATTAAAACTGCATACAAAATTTTTGTATGATTTTGTGCCAGATTCTGGCAATTTTTTCGCAATTTTCAAACCTAAAGAACATATTCTGCAGTGGCTAGGGTTCCCACATAAAATTGCAGACCGTAGAGAGTTGACGGGTCTAATCAGTAGCAAGACAAAAAAGAAGAACTGTTGAATGGTGAAGGAACTTGAGACGTTGTCGACCACACAATAAAATAAGATCACATTAAGCCATAAGGTGGTATTGCACACAATTAAAAAAATCCGGACCCTCACCTCCCCATTTGGATGACCTCTAGATCCACCACTGCCGCAAGTAAACCATATCCGAATATTTCCATTTAAATTTATGTATAGTTTATAGATTTTTTTGTGTGTATACTTACAGTTGTAGTAGAGCACTATGGCACACATTATGCAGAATGCAGTGGCTAAGAGTGTACTGATTGTAGCCAATGTTGTGATGCGACACCACAAGAAACGGCGATTTGACTCCTGTTGATGCGGATGTTCGTCGGTGTTGTACTTGCCATTAGCAGTCGTTTCCATTAGGATGACGGCACCACTGCCATTACGACTTCCTCCCGTGCCGTTTCCATTGACTTGACTTCTCAAGCACGAGCCGTCTGGTTTCGAGAGCACGACCACCTGCGGTTACCGGTAACCGGAATTAATTTTGAAAATTTAAACATTTCTGTTGAAAAAATTGCCGCTCATTTACAATATAAGGTATGTCCAATTTTCCAACGGAATTATCATATTGCCAAGGAAACACAACGGTATGGATAAAAATTTTAAAAAAGAGTTCAGCCATCTCGCTGGAATATAGAGATTGATGTGTTGGACGGGTCGCTGATTTGGAAGTTGTAGATTTATATTTAATTCGTAAATAACGATAAATTATCATGCGTAATTTCACGCACGGTCGAAATAAATGTTTTACGGATGTGATAAAATTTTTTGAAGTTTCGGCCCATTTTTAATCGTATTCAACAAACATAGAATATACATCAGTTACTCGTCGGTTTTTGATATTTTGTGTAAGGTTTCATCATAATATTATTACGCGTCTCGGGCATTAAAATTGAAGATTTGAAACGATTAATTTATCATTGCTTTCAAATTTAATACGTTAAGACATTTATATTATACCATAGACATAAAATATTAAATGTAATACGCCATCAAAAACAGTCTGTCACCCAAATATATGTGGCTATAACCTATTCCAAACCCCTCGTTACTCTATTCTTTTTTTTTTTTATGATATGTTACAATATTTATACAGTACCAAGAGCAACTAGAAAACTGTAAGATTATGATACTAAGATTAAATGAGATGAAGCGTGAGTAAATCTAGTCTGGACAAAATGAAAAATAGCAGGTGATAAAAATTAATGGACGTAAAAGTATAAGCTATCATTTTGTTGAAATTAGGGAAAATAGAATAATAGAGCAAACGTTTTCGTTAAGAAACATTTTTGAGGAAAAAAAGATATAAATGTATAATAAAAAGCAGGAATCACTGTAAGTCTCGTGGGTAGTTTGACGCTGTGGATATCTAACTGTTTTGTAAGGTTTATAATATAGAAGTTGTATATTTAACAAATAACGATTCTGAGTGAGCTCAATGACTCAAATAGCGAAATAGAAAGAATAGATAAATAAAGAAATAAGTCACAAAATTTAGTTTAATTTATTAATTTAAATAACGTGTGAAAATTTCAAACCATTTGGACCATTATTTGAGAAGTTATTAACATTATTAAGTTAACAGTGCGTATTTTCATTGTTATAATCAAAATAAAACCGTTTTTCAATACTTTTTTTATACGCTTTCAGAATCTACAGGACGGATTATTTTGAAATTTTTTTATTCAGATACAAAATTTTGTTTTACATATCTAATTTTCAAATCTTAAATAACAAATTTGTCCATATCTATCATACCTATCATTAGAGGTACCGTCGTTAAAAATCGGAGCATTATTGAAGAAGTTATCGTGACTACATAAAGGTAAAAAAATAAAAAAATAAAAAACAAACATCGTGTGAAAACCAATACATTCTTCGTTTCACTCAAAATCTAAAATTGACTCAAGGGTATTGGAATTGATTTCATAAAATCAATGGTATCGAGAAGCGTCTATTTTCTTCTTTAGCCTAAATTACTGCACGAAAAACACAGGAATATTATATAGACGTTTTATATTTCCAATGTACCTATCTACTGAATCAATGCTGATCATGAAGTCTATACCTACTTGAAAACGATCATCCAACATTTTTCAAACTATCGCCTTAAAATTTCTAAATATAAAAATCTTGAGATTTTTATAAATTTTTTTTTTAAATTTGAGTAAAAAAAAATTAAAGGGGATAGGTACAATCGAAAAATTATAAAATATCGCTTTCAAGTAGACTATTTATGATCAATTTAAATCAATTTTCTTTATAATATCGTTAGATCACGGAGGTGCCCCGACCGATTTTATAACCCAGTCCGCCTCTGGGAGTAAATTAAATAAAAAAGAAGAAAAAAACGTCATTGTACAAAAACAATACATTCTTCGCTAACGCTCAGAATCTAAAACTAGCGTATAATAGACGGAGACGAATAAAAATTCATCATTTCCAATCCCGAAATTCAAAAATACTATAGTATACTATTCATTTCCTATTGGTAAAGCAATGTTAAGTGTGTAGGTATAACAGCTTACCTGGTGGTATAGCTTGGTGTCGTCGTCTCCGCGGTGCACGTAAACGTTGTTGCTGCCACAACTGCCATTACCGTAAACACTGAACGCCGACATCGTTAAGAATATGTTTATTACTTAGAATGGATGTTGTGCCTTGTGGGTGGAACCAGCTGCAACAAGGATTTAAGTAAAATTGTTAAAATGCTTACAAAAATAACGATTCGCTGAGCGTGAGCTGAAAATTGAGCCGTAACAATGGACTTTATTATAAGTCTTTTATTAGGCGCTATAATTAAAAAGGGTGAAAACAGTTTAAAGTTGTCAAAATTGATACGGGTCTTAATTTTATCAATACAAAAAAAACTGTTTTTAAGTTTAAACTATAATACTAAAAAAGCCGGGATCACTGTAGGTCGCGTGGGTAGTTAGACGGAGTAGCGACTACGCTTTGGGTGGGTGGCACTAGCTTAGATACTGTGGTTTAAACGCTGATCATTTAATACCTGAAAGCAACGATAAATCATTGCCTTTGAAAATACGATTCTGAGCGAGCTCAGAATTGTTAAAGAGTTGTCCAGCGAATACGTCCTAGTAAAAATTAAATTTAACAATAAAAATGGTACAAAAATTCGGAAAATCCACGTATTTGCGTATAAAAAATATTTATTTAAATAACGTGTGAAAATTTCAAACCATTTGAACCATTATTTGAGAAGTTCATAAGATTTTAGTATCAATTGCACAATAATGCGCGTAATTTCATTGTTATAACCAAATTACACAGTTTTTCATTACTTTTTTTGTACGCGTTCGGAATCTACAAAGAAGATTCTTTTGGAATTCATTTAATCAGATAGAAAATTTTGTTTTACATAACATATTTTAATTCCAAATCTTAAATAACAAATTTGTGTAGGTTACGAATTTTTTACTAAAAATAAGTCAAAGGTATGACCAATTTTCGACTATTTTTCAATTTTAAACGACTAAAAAAGAAAATTGTGATTATGGATTTTCTAAATTTTTTAGTATCTTATATATATACGCTTATTGTTAACTTTGTGTTAAAGTTTCAAGACTTTTTTTCAAAAATTAAATGGCTTATCGAACAAAAACTCCAAAGAAAATGAAAATTTTCGAAATTTTTAAAGTTTTATACCTAGCTCAAAAATTTTAATAAAATATAAAAATGATTTCAAGTAAAGTTTCAGATAGTTCCGTCAATTATTTTGGATGTTATGGCTAAAGAACTAAATTGATTATGTCAAAAAACACGTTTGCCGTAATTTTCAACGTTTTTTCTTAAATTTCACTTAGTTTTTTTTATTGTAACTTTTTAATTTTGAGGACGCTTAAGTCTATGACTCTTCAAAATACTATTTGCGTCCATATGTAACTTTTTCAATTTTGAACTTTCAAATTTGAGACCTCAAAATACAATTAGAGAGCAAAGACCTTTCATTAGAGGTATAGAACGTAAAAAATCTAAGCATACCCTTAAAAGTGTTCACAGAGAAACAAAAAAAAATAAAAACATCATTGTAAAAACAATACATCTAAAAACTCATCGAAAAATATCAAATACCTATCACGGAGTAATTAAATGTTCTATTTTTAGAACTGTCTTCAAAATAGTCAGCAAATTTTAAAATTAATTTAAACAGCGTGTGAAATTTTCAAACCATTTGGGCAATTATTTGAGGAGTTATGACGATTTAAGTATCAATTGCACAACAATGTGTTATTTCATCGTTATAATCAAAATAACACCATTTTATCAAAATTTTTTTTACACGTTTTCAGAAACTACTGGGCAGAATTTTTTGAAATTATTTTATGCAGATAGCAAATTTTTTTAACATAACATATTTAATTTTAAAATATTGAATAATAAATTTGTGGGTCATGAATTTTTTTCCAAAATCGATTTATAGGTATGACTAATTTTTGGTTTAAAACGATTAAAAAAAAAATTGCGACTATCGATTTTCAAAGTGTTCTGTATGGATGTTGACAACCTTTAATTAAATTTTCCAAATTTTTTATCAGACAAAAATTACAAAAAAAATGGAAAATTTCAAAGTTCTACACTTTATACAATAAATTATTTTAGTCAATTATTTTATCATTATTTTTGAAGTTATGGCCAAATAAACATGTAAAAAACACGTTTGCTGTAATTTTTAACCTTTTTCTCCGAGTTTTTTTAATTGTAACTTTTTCAATTTTGAATTCAAAAATCTATGATCCCTTAAAATACCGTACGACAAGGTTACCAGAAACCGGGTATGGGTGTAAAGATCGGAGCGTTTTTGAAGAATTTATCGTGGTTTCGTGTACCTAGCGATCAGAAAAACACATAACGTGAAAACAAACCAATATATTCTTCGCTACACTCAGAATCTAAAACGTGTTAGTTTAGTCGTAATAAACATTTGTCAAGTTACAAACAGCTATTGTATTCTTGTTGACAGAATAAATAAAGAATTTTCTGGTATATCTGAACTATCATCATTTATACTGAACTCTAAAGCGCATCTACTATAATAACAATAATAGGCATCATCAGATAAGGTGAATTTTCGCCGAATCCAGGGGCGGCTCTAGAGATACAGTCTGGGGGAGTTTATTCTCAGTTTTCAGAAAAATGTGAAAAAAAATAAAAATACTTTCACACCGTATCACGTGTTCAATTCTTCTATATTTTGTTTGTAAAAAACCTGCAAGTAAATGGGACGTCGTAGTTGTATAAAAAAAATAATAGCTATTTTGTACACCCGTCTGTGTATTGTGACATGAGGTTTTTTCCCGAGTCGCCCCCGACCGTATCCAAATGATGGGCAGGGGCATACGCAGAAAAAAATTTCGCGGGGGGGGGGTTTGAAAAAAACTAAAAATATTCATAAATACTATACTATTCATTTGTTCCCGATATTTCGGGGGAGGTTAGGGGGGGGGTTGAACCCCCAAAACCACCACCCCCTGCGTTCGCCCCTGATGATAGGCACGACAATATCGTACCTACTTTATGTCTTAGGATCCAACCTATAGACAAACCGAATAACGTATTTTTAGATAAAATATCAACTCACTTGGGCTCGACATAATATATTAATATTCGACGTTTCAGGCGTTATCGGAGGATCAAACGGGGGCACGCGCGCACACGTCTTTCGAGAGCGGTCCGCGAACTGACTGGCAGTGCGCTAGAGTACCACCACCGACAACACTACGCCACCGCGACGACAAAGGCAGAGAGAGAGCTATATATGTTTTCCGGCCACACCGCGTTTGCGCGTTTCGGCGCCGTGTCCGATGGCGATCGACCCAGGGCCGGATTACGATAGCTTTGGCGGTTGGCGCCCGAGGGCCGTTAATTCACAGGGACCGATTCACACTATCCGTAGTAGTGGACTGCACAAATTTCAAATACGTACTCGTATTTAACATCGAAAACGCGGTTTCCCGCGAGTAATAATTAACTATTCAATGTAATATTGTGTTCTCGATACAGAGTTTTTTGATAACCCGTTATGAAAATTTATTATTAAAATCGTACGCTTCGTAAAAATTGAAATTTCAAGTTTGGAGGGGCGGGGGGTGGGGGGCAAGCGTTACAACAATAGGGATCCCGTTAACATTGTCCCTTGCGTAATTCGTCCCGTATTTGAACGAAGCGTCCCGGGACTAAATGTCCAAAACGACACGCTTTTCTCAAATGACGACAAAATTGTTTATAATTCGTATTCTCAATTGAGGTTGTTTTTATTATCATGTTTGTTTTAAAGCTACCTGAATTGAATGCCGTTTTGAATTCTATCGTGTAGATACGTCGTATCGAGTGTGAGAAAAATAAAGAACACGGATCATATTTATTTATTTTAATCTGTTTTGGGGGTTTGAACGTTTAATAATACTGTAAAAAATAATTGTTATAAACATCTATGAAAGTAGTATAGGTGTATGTCTTGAAACGTCCCGTATTTAAAAAATAAAATCTTGGATCCCTATAGTACAACACGAATTGTGCAGTAGGTACCTACAACAGTTTTACTTATCAGGTTTTCCGAATTGTGAAAACAAATTTTCCTAGCTAGGACTAGCTAAGTTCTAAATATAGAGCTACCTTTTATACTTATTATGCTTAAAAATAATAATTCCTAGAAAATAAAATTTGACATTTTATTTGTATAAATGTTGTAATTAAATTTTGACAGGACAATAATTAATGTAATAACCTAACTCGTTTCTATAAAATATCAAAGGGAACACCAAACCAAGATAGAACAATAATTTGAACTGAGCATGATTCAATGTAGTATAGATTACTAAGGTATAGAGGTATTCACTTGTACTGATGTACTCAAATAGAAATTCACGCGTGCACCAGCGAAAGGACTTCTTAGCTAATTTCAAACCATAATATCTTGGTTTAGACTAAAATATCTTCCATCTTTGTAATATTTACACAGCTCATAACCTAATCATTTATTTAGTATAAAACGCTAAGAGGGGTATTTGGCAATAATTAATGTTTGTACATTTACAATTTGTACACATACTGGTTAAACTTGACTAATTTAAAATCAATATCTCAGTTCAAAGTTCTTGAATATAATGATATAATTTTCATATAACATTTGTACACTATACTGATATAATAATCAAAAAATTTGTTTACTTTTTAGAACTCACTCGAAACCTAGTTACCAAACAAAATATCCACTACCTATCCATCTTATTTCGTAACTTGGTAGAGGATTGTATTTAATGCCAGTTTGGAAATGGGAAACAATTTCTTATAACCAATTTTTGTGTTTTGATTATTTTCTGAAATTAATATAAGCTTAGATATAATTTCAATAATCAAAAAATAGAAACAATTATTAAAATAAATAACACAATAACACAAAAATAAACAACAGTATTTTGATTAGTAATATATGATGCACGTATTATATACTTTTTTCAATTACAGTTATCAATTAGTATTAAAATAATTCAATTTATAAACTATAAGGCACAATATGTTTGTCTTGTGTAAAAAAAAATCATGATATAATACTTATCACATACCTATTATCAAAACTGATTTATGATAATAAAAATAATTGGACAAAAAATACTAATAGGTATGAAGTTAAATTAAAAAAAATAATAATTCAATTAAATATAACAGTTATTCAAGTTACAACTCATTAATTAACAAAACTAAAATATAATATTACAAAAATAATTGATTAAGTACCTATACAAAATATAAGCTCATATTAGTTTAAAACTACACAACTTTTTCTCAGTAGTATAAGTTCTAAAAAGTTAATATTAATTTTAAACCTCAATTGTATAATAAAAATATACAATAAGTTGTGTATGTTAGGTTAAAACGTCATACAATATTTATCAATTATGTTGCCAATATTTGAACTTTATTAAAATTGTATCTAATATTAAAAAAAAAACATGAAAAAAAGCAGTGTAGTAATAGCTTATAAATAGTTTTAATTAATTTAAGTATACAAATAACCTAGCGTTAATAAGTAGATAACATTTAAGTCTTGTATTAGTATGTGAAATACAAAAAGCTTACACTGGAATATAATAACAGCACGTAAGTATAAATACTGTAATAAATAATAATTCCAATATTCAAAATATCTAATTGATGCTTAATAAACTATAAATGTTTGATTTAACTGTTTTATTAAAATAGACTAATGAAAATCACAACAAAAGTGTACGTATGAATTTAGTTTTTAATCGCTTACAAATTACAATAGACGCAATGTTGTAGTAAGTACTTAAAGAAAAAAAAATAAAATTTAGTAAGATCTCTATTCTATTATGATGTTTGTCTTCCATTTATAACAATTCAGATTTGTGTTATTTTACAACGCGTATTATAACTATCTTTTCATTTTGTCCAAAATTGGAAGCACCATATCAAAAGTTGGTCTCTTACCAGGATCCTCGTTCATGCATATTTTAATCAATTTAGTGAGATGTGGTGAAATGTCTGTTGGAATAGACACTCTCATACCTTCTAAAGCAACCTAAAAATTGAAATTTTAATGTACACACTTGTTCAAAATATAGCAAATATTATCATACCTTCATTCCTATTTCCATTGGTGACAAACGAAAAAATGGAATTTGTCTAGTAGCTAATTCCCACAAAACTATAGCAAAACTCCACATGTCACATGCTTCTGTGTTTGTATCGGACCGTTTTTTTTGTAATGCTGAAATTAAAGTGTATTGAAAAATAACTTTGATAAAAAGACAAATCGTACTGTCTTGAGTAAATAAAATTAACATTTACCTTCTGGAGACATCCATCCAGGATAATATAATCTTGCTTTTTCTTGGAATGAAAATTTAGCATCGGCCATGTTTATCTTAGCAGTGAGGTCTTCATCGATCTGTTATTAAAACTTATTATTTAAGGTACACAATATATTTGACAAATCATAATAGATAGCATAATACAAAATTAATATACCATAATATGATGACTGTTTAAATGAAACTGAGGTATTATTCGTTCCAAGCTATGCAAAAACACCATTGCCCTAGCAACATCTACTGCAAGTCTGAGAGCTAAAGCAGTGTCAACTGTAACTCTGGCTCCTTCGTGCAATAAAGTGTAGAGCGATCCCCAAGGCATATACTGGCTAATGACCACCAAATTCGGGGGCGAGTTGCAACACCCAATTACTGGCAATACGTTAGGGTGTGAGAATATTCTACATTGAAAAAAATATATATATAGTATTTCATTCCATAAAAACAGTAAAGCAAATAATAAATTTTCTAAAAACCTGAGTTTTGGAAATTCTTCATTGAAATCTCTTGAAATTCGAGGCGTACACTGTCTAACCGCTAAAACTTTGGCAACAATATCATTTTTCTGCCAATGTCCACGCCATGTTTCTCCACTAGGTGAAGTAGCCATTTTTGTATGCAAGTAAAGATCACTCAAGTTTATTCCTTTGTGGCGGGATAATGTAGCATCTCCTAAACAAAATATAAAACATCAAAGTGGAAAAAAATATAATTAAACAGTCATTACCTATTTCTAAAGTTGGGTATTGAGTGATAAGTACCCACATCATACAACTCGTATGTAAATGAATTTACAAATTATTTCATGTTTTTACAATGAAAACCATAATCATTACTAATGTATTTATAATGTAATCATTACTCAAATTAGATAATGAGCAGTATATGTCAATAAATGCATAAAACTGTATTATTTTAAAACTAGAAAATATTATACTAACAAAACTAATGCGGTGTTCAATTACTTACGGCTTCTAGTTTTTATGCCTTGCCAACTTTGATCTTTAAAATTTATTTTAGTAAGATCTTGTCCAGATTGCAAAGACAAATCTGTAAAAACATGTTTTATTTGTATATAACAAGTGTTCTTAACAAACAAAATTTGTTTGGCTAAGTGTTGTATTTTAACCTTTTAAATGTTTCACAATTGTGCCTTTTCCTTTGTCTAACGGAGTATCTCCGTCTTTGTTAGCCAAAGCTGCTAATGCCCCGTTTTCAATGAGTTCTTCGGCAATCGCTTCATAGCCCCAGAAGCAAGCGTAGTGAAGCGGAGTGTTACCGTGTTCGTTTGTAAAGTTGATGTCGGCTCGGTTTTTCAATAACTAGAAAAACGGAAAAACCGCGCACAAAAAAAAATGTAAGTTTTCTAACGCACTCTAAAAAAACGGCTGAATGAACTGAAATTCACCAAGTGCAGGATTTCATGATGACCATGAGCAGCGGCCAAATGCAGAGGAGTGTCGTCACCTCGGTTAGTGGAATTTATACGAGCGCCTCTCTGCACAAGCATCTCGACGATTTTCAAATGTCCCTCTTTGGCGGCCCAATGCAGCGGGCTGAATCCGTGATCGTCTCTGGAAAACAGACAACAAAATGAAGCGACATAGAAAAAAATTTCTCTCAGCAGGGGCTACAAGCAAAAGTAGATTTCTTGAAGCAATCCACTATTTGTAAGTTTCGGTTAAACGTGAACTTAGTATACAGAATGAGACGATAGCTTGAATTATCCATAAAACGTTTACCGCCAATGGTACCAATGAGTAAATATAGTGAAAACACTGAGCGCAGCTCGATACATATTGGAGACGATTTTAAACTAAATTTAGTAAAAATCAATTATCAGTACAAAAAAAAAAAACCAAAATTTTCTTCGGGGCGTAAACTAGAATTATATCTTATTTTCTTTTAGAAATCTACCTACCAAAAAAAAACAGAAGAACAGTCTTTCTTACCCTTGGTTCATGTCGTGTTCAGTGTCGTCAAGCCAAACCCGAACTTGCATCGCGTTTCCTTCCCGGCACCATTGAAATATGTCTTCCATTTTGTCAGACAGGGAAAATTCGAAACGGAGAAAACCAAAAAATAAAGGCCAAAATAACGTATCTGCAATCCAAACAAATAATAATAATTGGCCTAGATCGAGGCGGATGCTGGGAATCCTACGCACGGCCGTTCGACGTCTCAAACTCACCAAATTTGGCAATACCAAAATAAACAACCCGAGAACTCTCTTATCTTTACGTAACAGCAGCTGTTTTGTCGACGAACACAACATTTTTATTTTCAAAGTTTGTCGCGTTTATGAATCGTCGCAGGAAAAAATGAAAACCGTTCCTACTGCTGCGTGTCTGCGTCGTACGCTAGTACCAATTAAAATAATCTTGAAATTAATCAATTACAAAAACATTCGATATCGTTATAAATTAGCTACATCCTAATTTGTTGTACTTATACAGTTGATTCGTGCGCTCTGAAATTTATAATTTTTTGTTTTTTACGTTCGCGATCTCGGTTCTTTCACGGCGCGCGGTTGGCCAGTTAAATCGAGTGTGATTACGACACTATTATATATTTGTTGATACGATTAATAACTGTGATTACTGATTAGAACGATATTAATATTATATTATTATTGTTACGAGCACGGATCAGATAAAATATAATCTGTGTGCTACGAGCTCACGCCGCGCAGACGTGTAGTTCAACCAATGCTATACGATTTTTACAGTTTGAAATATTAACATCACGTTTAATATTATAAAATAACACACGCGTTATAATATAATTCTCGTCCAAAAATCGTCCAAAGATCGTCGTGCGCGTTCGTCTCACAAGGGTAAGCTGCTGCCGTCGATTATAATTAATATTTTATTTTTTTAAGTTGTTAAAATTCTGCATTTTCGCTCCGCTATAAAATTGTACTCAAACGACTGTTATTACCTTAACTATATACAGGCAACATCATTATAGGGATTCAGGTTTTTAAAATATACTGTTGTTAGGTATTTGTAATATAAAAGTAAAATTAATTACTTAAATGAGGTGCACCCGTGGCCAGTAAAAAAGTCACGGAAGGGATATAACGTTGAATCCTCTCCCTCGCTACTAAACTCAGTGGTGCAATCTCGTTCCCCTGGAGTTTTATTGGGGTATTATAATTTTGCCCTCCCCCAGTTATATTTTTAGTATAAACCCTCCACTAAAATATACCTATATAGTGAAAATATCTCCTGCATTAACCAATATCATTTACTGCTTTTACAATAATTAATTTAAGTATTTTAACGTAATGATTATTAATTTACAAATGACGATTCTATATTCTATAAGTGTACATTGGTTTTATAAATCCTACAAATTAATCTAAATCCGTGATGAAAATCCTTAAAAAGTCAGAATATAAGGTTGAAACAACTGCTGCTCTTTGGATTTTCGGATAAAATATATTTGAATTTGATACAAGTGAAAATTACAAAATCTAATACGGTTGAATGATAGAAACTGTTTTTGCCGTAACTTCTTGTTACAAAATCTACTAAATAATGTTCTTCATTCTAAAAAAAAAAAAAAAAAATTAGGATTATCAACATGTCAATCAACATATTTAGATTCAAATAACTTAAGATTATTAATAACTAAGATTCAATTAATTATTGTGTTTTGTATTATCTTACAACCTAGTTATATATTTTATTTTAGAGCATTTTGTTGTAGTGTATGAGGACGATTATTGTTCTTTCTTTGCGATGTCCAAGAATAAAAGTGGTTATAATGACATCAATGTATCTCAGCCAACCATTTCAGTAGCTCTAACAATGATTTCTATTCCATTATCAATGATATTTTGGATAGCCAATATTTTGTTCAAAAAATTGTATGGTGATAATGCGAATGAACTAAATGGTAAACTTATTTTACAATATCCTTAATTTCTACAATTATTTACTCTAGTTTTAAAATCACGTTATTTGTTTATTTAATTTTAATTGGTTTCAAATCTGTGAGTAGGTACCAATGTTGCTAACACTCTCATTGCTCATTGTTAACCATAATCAATTGAAAATTAATTTCCATTTACAATTTTAGATGGACTCCCACCTCACCGATGGTTTATTTCGACGTTCATTCCACTATGTATTGCTGTGGGAGGTTATACTAAACGAAGTTTAAACCTGAGCGGAGCATTATTAGGTGAATGTTACTTAAGACTAAACCTATAAAATACTTGATAATAAACTATAATTTTGAAATCATGTATTTTGTTCATCTCAGGCGTGTTTGTGGGTTTTATATTAACGTTGAGCAGCTATGGATTTTTGGCTTGTTTGCTAACATTTTTTGTTACGTCTTCTAGAGCAACAAAATTTCGCAGCAAAACTAAAAAACAATTAGAACCTGATTTTAAAGAAGGTATAATATATTATGCATGGTGTACTTAGTGTGATGTTGCATAATTTACTGATTATTAATATGTTTAGGTGGACAAAGAAACTGGATTCAGGTATTATGCAATGGAGGCATGGCTACTCAATTAGGGATTCTTTATATTCTAGATGTTGGGTGTGGTGAATTACCCATTGATTTCAACCGCTATTATCGACCGTCTTGGCTGTCCATTGGTATATTAGGTGAGTTTTTATGTTTGAATATTTTTTTAAGTATCTAATAGTATTTTTATATTTTGCTTAGGCGCTTTTTCCAGTTGCAATGGTGACACGTGGGCATCAGAGTTAGCTACAGTCTTGGACAAAGGTTTACCTATATTGATTACAACTGGTAAATCAGTTCCCAAAGGTACTCTAACCTTTTATGTGACATTAAGTTTCTATTATCTGCGTGTTCTATCAGTGACGTGACTTGGGCCAATATTTATAAGGGTTAAAAGAAAAATTATTCACTTCCTCATCCTAACACATCAAAACTCAATTTTTTTTTTACATATTTGAAAAAGTATTTGATTGAACTCACCAAAGTAAAAGGTCAATATTTTGTGTGTGTCATTGATTTGGAATAAAATGTTTTATATTATATATTTTTTTAACAGCACTATGTATGAAAATATATCTTGAAATATTTATTGAAGTTTCAAAACTACACAAATTATTATTAAATAAAAAAGAACAGAGAGTATTTTTTTTTTTCAGAAATGATTTCTGGGGTCACAAAAGTATACCTTAACAACCCTAACATTATTTTAAGGGTCACAAGTGCAATCCCCAGGTTACGCCACTGTGTTCTATTATCAATTAGCATTTGCGAATGATATGATTGGAGTATTATTTGTAGAATGTATGGCCCAGGTACAAACGGTGGTGTATCGGCCATTGGATTGATGGTCAGTTTATTGGGCGGCATTGCGGTTGGATTAGCAAATTATTTAATGCTTATCTATGCAATTGATGCAGATATATTAGCCCAAAGTCCTCCACAGTGGCCAATCATAATAGCTGGTGGCTTTGCTGGACTAATAGGGAGTTTAGTTGATTCAATATTGGGTGCTACTTTACAGTACAGTGGTAATTATGATTTGATATTAGTAGTAGGTACTGTAATAATAAAACGTTTTGGTACTTATAAATATAATGTGTGATTATTAAATGAGCCTTAACTATTAAATTTTTAAATAAATTTACTATTTAGTACAAAACAATGCGTAAAAACACAAAAAATGTATACTCTTCATAATTTTCAACGATAAAAAAGTTACCAGCAGTGATGTGGAGTAGTTCACTGTTTTGGGTGTTGCGATACAGACTTGTTAAATTAAATTTGAAAGTAATATTGTTAATCGTTGATTGAAAATAACAATTTTAAGTAAGTCCAGTAATCAAATACACAAAATGATTTATGTAATGTTTTAAATCGGAACATCATGTTAACCAATTTTCAAAACGTTCCTATGATTAGGAAAATGTGTTAAGGTTGTGTTAAAGTTTTGAGTTGTAAAGCTAACAATTTTTATACGTACATTTTTTTTTTTTTTTTCTAATACATTAAAGCTAAAAACTGTTTTTACTCATAAAAGTATATAATTTTTAATATTACCATATTGAATTGTGAGTTGGTCTTTTTTGTCCCATACTAAAAAAATTAAAAAGGACATACCTACAAGAATAGGGAAGTGTCATTTACTTTATCAATTGTAAGATGAAATAAAAAATTTGTTTTTCATTCATTTTTAAAATTACATTTATTAGATTTTTCGGTTCTTAAATTCATACTATTTTGTGCTTAAAAAGTGCACACAAATTCCTTATTATTATGTTTTTGACTGGTGGTTCATTTAATTTGAATCTATCATTTAGGTTTTAATCATAAAACTGGAGCTATTGTAGAACAACCTGGAGAAGATGTTGTGCATATATCAGGCCGAAGAATATTGGATAACCACAGTGTCAATTTGATATCAAGTGTAATTATGGGAATTTTGACGCCAAAAATTGCATACTTACTTTGGCCGTGAACTGTTTGGTCACTTAGATTTTATTCAATGTGACTATTTATTTCATTCTAATAGCTAAGATAAAAAAATGTTTTTTAGTACTGTTTGAGTTGAAGTTGGACTGACATGAATATTTCTTCTGTAATATTAAAAAATATAATTCAACTATATTATATACTTTTTCTTTTTACACCACATTTTTTACTTTGTTTTTTTTTTTTTATAGTAAAATGTATATTATTTAATTTAAGTGTTTTAATTCTTTTAATGAATTGTTTATACCAATTTTTTTTTTTTTTAAGAACACAACATGGTTAACACATACATATCAAACCTAAAAATAAGATGTTACTTAATTATTAAATTTATAAACTTTAAAATAAACTCGTACAATATCAATTGTTTTTATTTTTCTATACCAACATTTGTACTGTTATATATAAATATATATATATATGTATTAATACATAATATTATATTATATACCGTAAAAGTGGGTAAAAATTCATAATAATTTGCTTGACTGACTTTTTTAAAAGGTTGAAAGTTGTTTTGGGCAAACGCCCAAGTTTATCTCAAATTATACCTTTCAGATTAAAAATTAAAATTAAAAGAAATGGCTAAAACTTTGTACAAAATCTTTAGTTTCAGGCTTAACTACCAAACCATCTAAATCCTTTAATTTCAACTCTTATTTCTGATAATATTTTGTACAATCCTCCTTGCAGACTAAAAGAGAAGTGATGCAGCCGATGCAGAGCTCTCGTTTAGTCTTAAAAAAGGTTGGTAAAACAAAATGTTTATTTGTACTCTAGTGTTCTAGTTTTCAAATTATAAAGTGCCCCAGTTGAGTGGCTGCTTTTCACGTCATACCCTGTCATCTTTACACTCATAAATGCTTATAGCAAAATAATTTTTTACAGATTGTGTAGCAATAAAATAAAACAAATAAAAACACATATACATTGTTTCATGTTTGATATTGTAAACAACTTGTTTAAACATCTCAAAATAGCAAAATTTACAGTCTTATTTAAATTTTTAAGTACAAAATAAGTAATAAATAGCACAGGATAATATATTCAAAATGTCAAACATTTACGTTGATACTAGTTTGGGAATAAAATTTGCATGCATTATATTGTTTAAACAGAGAATATGCTTAAAGCACTATCTGATAAACCAGCAACTACACGTCTACCATTTATAAACACGTCTTCCAAAGGGCATAGATCTAAAATTGTTTCATTAATACCGAAGTTGTGAACATTGGCACCAGAATTGACACTGAACAATTTTACTGTGCTTGAACTTTCGTCATTACAACATATAAGCGTATCATCAGTGGGTTGCTTTGATGGAACCATACACGAGCGAGATAGAAACGTAGCCTTGGCACCACCTGAAGACATTAATTAAAATACTAAGTACATTTCTAACAGGTACGTGTAATAGGTAATAACTAATTTTGGGAACAATAAAAAAATTGTTTTAAATCTAGATAAATAATAAAAACTGTGTCTTGACTGATTGATTGATATTCATCACCGTCAAGCTAAAAGTATGAAATTTGGTCAGTAATTTTGCATTATGATGAATACCTTAGTAAACCCACTGTAGTCCGCGACATGAAATGTGGCAGATGACCGTCTCGAACCTAGCGGCCTTTTCGCCTTGGTGGTTCATAATTAATTAAGTTAATTGCGACCGCCGGGCAGTATACGGTATAGGTTGAGAATCAATGGCTTACGGGTAGGAAAGCCGCAAAAGGGTCGCGGTATAAACCGACCACTTTTCATGTCGCGGACTATAAGAAGAGTTCTTCCAAAATTGTCATCCCTCTTATGAGGATAAGATGAAAAATATTTTTTGTTATGATTTTATTGGAATTTTTCTGTAACACAGGTAATGAAATATTTACTATAATAATTTCCAAAATGTGTAAAAAGGGAATTTTTGAGCCATGTTTTGGACAAGCAAATTAATTAATTTTGAATACAAAAAATAGTAAGT
Source organism: Hormaphis cornu (assembly GCA_017140985.1). Classification (NCBI taxonomy): domain Eukaryota; kingdom Metazoa; phylum Arthropoda; class Insecta; order Hemiptera; family Hormaphididae; genus Hormaphis; species Hormaphis cornu. The sequence continues at coordinate 34,661,178 of CM029360.1, forward strand.
ATTAAACATCACACTACTCGAGTTCTGATTTCTGAAATGTAAATAGTACATTCAATTACTCCGTGGTATTTGATAGTAACTATTTCCACAGTTTTGAGAGCTTTTAGTGTGTGTGTGTGTGTGTGTGTGTGTGTGTAGGGGATGTGAATAATTGTAATAAGTGGAAGTATAGGGTGGTTGACCCAAAATAGTAAGGAAGAAGGCAAAGAAGAATTATTTTCACAGTCATCACAATAAAATGGAATTACATACAATTAACCACTCACTAAACCCTAGTTTTTCATTAATAGTAAAAAGTTAACAATTCAATTTATTTACTGAACAGAGGGATAAATCAAGAAAATTCTAACATTTACAAATAATTAAATATCAAAAATAATAAACTCAATTAATTTACCAAGTAACCTCAAAGACTTTAAACATTATTAAGATATGTCATAGGTAAGAAACAGGTTGATAATGCACGTATTTACACTCTAGTTATACCAACTGGATTGGTTAATCAGATAAACTAGTAATTATTGAGTGATTTAAGTACAGACTTAGTAAAATATTTTAATTCTGGTAAGCATAATAATACTTAGTTTTTTAATAATAATAATCATATTCATATTAATAAGTAATTCCATACTTTAAGTTTAAGGAAATGTTCGATTTTTTATATTTTGAAATATAGATTTAGTGTAGTTTTGCTCGCTAAAAATAATGGTGTAATCAGAATTTGGTGCGCATGCAAAGTTTTTTTATTGGTGCGCTACCAAAGTACATTGGTCTTACATCGTTTGATTTGCCTTCTTAAGCTAGGACATAAATATGTTAGAGGAGCAAGGTGACAGCGTCGACCTTTCCAAACACGCGGAGTCTAACACATTAAATAGCGGTTTACATAAAAAATGATGCTAATGATTTTCGCCAATTTCTTTTTGCACCATCATTTGTTAAAACGTTGAATTAAGGGTGTTTGAAAAAAAAAATTCAAAAATCTTTTATTTCCATAAACTAGAAAAGTTACTAAGAATCAACTGACCATAAAAAGTGACAACAGGTTGTATTGAAGGTCCTTCTTCATTACAGTTTGATATTTTAGACACAATGTGCCTCATGGATTTGTTGTTACCACATGGTTTTGATGATGTTAACATGAGATTGGAATGACTATCGTAAGAGGTACTAGTCCAGGATCCTTTGAGTGGTAATTCAGATTCTTTGTATGAAACAGAGCCATGGTTTTGTTCGAACACAGACATACAATCTAATCTGGTTTTCAAAAATCCACCATTGATAAATGATCGAGTATTTGATGGAGGTAGAGAGACAAGTGAAACGCAAGCAGGTTTTCGTATACAGTCCGAATATAGTAACTTCATAAACCTTTTGTCTATATAAAATAATGAACCTGATTGACCCCCAGCAATTAACATGTTGGAATTGCTTCCAGCCCAACAACACGACCACAGAGCTTCTCCAACTGAAAATTGAAACAAATTAAGTAAAATATTCAAAAATAAATCAAATTATATACTAACCTTCAACAGAAGAAACTACATTGTTAGAAGTAAAATCGATTAAATTGACACATTTGTCTAGACCAACAGAGGCTAATAAATTGGGCTCAATTGGATGAAAAACCATATCACGGATTTGTTTTTTATGGGCGAAAATACACTCTTTGGATGGTTCCATTATTGATGCGTTTAACTTTTTAATAATGTGCGAAGGGAATAAAGGTGAATCGCAGCGCTGAGATACTACCTGATAATTAAAAATCAAAAGTAGGCAATTTCGTTTTTCAGTATTTTTATATATATATATGTATATGTATATATATATATATATATATAAGTAAAAATCACAGAACTTACCAACAACATTTTATACATATTGAATGCCAATACTCTGCAACCTGGGTTTTTACCTAAATTAATTTTTTTAAAACATGATCGATTTGAAGTCTGATCACTTGTTGACGGTAGTTTAGATTGCATTCCTTCAACAACAGTTTTTAATCTGTTTACTTCACTTAATAAATGACAATTTTGAATTTTGAACTTATTGACTTCAGTTTTCATCTTAAGGTTTAAACAACGTTCCTAAAAAGTTATGAAAAATAAAATATAGTTTAAAACAAGGTAATAGAAATTTAATTACACAAACATTATTTTGATATTTTATTTAATGGATAAGACCATTAAAATTTAATATCATTTTGTTTAATTTGGTTGATGTCAATTCTGTGCCCTAAGGTGGATATAAGATATTTATTACTTGAGTCCTCTCTTGTAATGCCTTTTTGTAAATTCAATCCCCAACTATTTTACAAAATCTCTTTTCTATATCAACAATATTATGCTTATTCTACTTCCTAAGGAAGAATGTAATTGAGGAATTAACATGTTTGTTGTCATTATTTAATTTATTCCTAACTGTTATTATTATACATACATATTAAATACACATATATTATAACCCGTATTATGAAACATTTTACTAGCATTTCAGTTTATTTTTAGTATCTTGTTCAGTTATACTTAATCACTAATTTTACTCTAATTATTATATTATACTTAAAATGTCATTTTGTCATCATTTTTGTTACTTTTAATCACCTAAATATTAAGTAAAAATGAGCTAAAACTTAACCATGTCCCCTTAGATATAGTACATAAAATTACTTATCTTGAACAATTATTGATTGATAACTGAGATCATTCATACAAAATACAATGTCATATAGAGAAAGCAAGAGCGGTTTTTATGAAAATGAAAAATATATTCTGTAGTAGCCATCAACTAAGTATGAATCTCCAAATTAGTATGATTCATTGCTATGTATTTACCACACTTTTTTTATGGAGTAGACTTGGACTTTATCCAAAGTTTTAATCAACCGAATCCAAGCTTTCGAAATGTGGATATTTATTTATTTATTTACGCCACAACAGACAATTTAATACAAAGTTTAATGAGATACATAAAATTATTAACTAAAATTAAATATAATTAAAAATTTACTATTAGTAAACTATTATAGTAACAATAAAACAGTTAAAATACAAATGAATTAAATATTAAAAATGGAGGGGTTTTCATTAGCCAAACGTATCATGCAATGAATGATGGGGTGATTCCGACCATAATTTGTAGCATGGACTGGGACAAAAGGAGAGTGAAAACGCAAGGAGCGAGAGGGAAATCTAAAGTTCACTTGAGAAAGAAGGTTTGGAGAATCGATAGAACCATCAACTAGCTTGCTCAAAAAGTTAAGGTTAGCAGCCACCCTTCTACCCACTAGTGAGCTAAGTGAGATATACAGCAGAATATTAAAAATTAGTTGGTGCGATCATAATATAACAAATGTCACAGTATTGAAACAAATGAGCTAGGATCTGGAATTAATAAGAACAATAAAAACGTGTTTTAACACAGTAAATTTGTAATAAAAACAGTTTACTACAATTGATAATCCAAGGCAAAATAGTTGAAAGAAGGAACCATGGAAGATCTCAAATTTCTTAAATGGACAACCTCCAAAACTGGTTTGATACATCTACGAGCTCTCTATTCAGAACATCCGTTAATAGAGAGTAGAGACCAAATAGCTAACATTATTGCCAATGTTTGTTAACGAATATGGCAATCAAAGAAGAAGATATATATATATATATATATATATATATATATATAAGTATTTGTAATTTTATTATATTTCAAAATTGTTGCTTGGCATTTATGTACTAATAATTGAAAAAATATTACTTATCCTCAGTTAATATTTAAATCTAAGTATAAAATAAATTGTTCTCACTTTAAAAAGTTTACTCTCAAGAGCAGTTAGTTCAGCCGTATCAATTGCTACAAGTTTTTTAGCATACAAAACTCTAATATCTCTCTGAGTTGCTTTTGCGTTACATGTTGGACATCTTTTGGCACCTCTAGCACATGCCGCCTAATAAATAACAAAAAGCAGATACTTAATACATTGTGTCCATGGCACATTGTACATGGTAAAAATTATTCTTTAATTACCATGATCCATCTTTGTAAACAATTTTCTCCAAATATATGACCACACTTCAAACATGCAGGTCTATGCACACCAGTGTTGGTCAAACTTTCCAAACATATTGGACAAGAAAATGCATCGTCTTCTATAATTTATTGAAAAATAACTCTTAATACATTTAAAGAAATAACGTAAATTTTTTATTAATTTGAAATACTTTTTTAAATTTATTTTAGAAACTAGTTTATTTTACCATCAATAGTTTTTGAAGAGTCTGTAACAGGCTGAGTTGTTGCAAGTTCTACGGGAGGCAGAACTGCTACAGATTCTGTATGTTGTTGAGTTGTTATAGAACCTGTAGGTAGTTGATTTTGTGCTGCATGTGTAGAAACTAAGTCAAGTACTTCTTCTTCTTCTTCTTCTTCTACTACTTCTTCTACTGCTTCTTCTGATTGTTCATCAGAACCCTGAAAGAATAGTAAAACAAATAATTAAATGACAGTATTGAAATATTGAAAGTATGAATTTTAAAGCACTAAAAATGTTTGTGTTTGTGTTTAGTACTGATGATGGTAACGTTGTTATTAAAATGTACATAATTATTTAAATAAAAATTAATTTTTCGTAGCAGGGTGATTTGCTTAGTTTATGAATTAAAAGTTACAGACTAAGGTAAGTTTAGTATGAAATGTATTTTAATTATATAATATAAGTTCCACGATAGAGATTATAGGCAGAGTTTGCACTAGTAGACTGATGAACAATGGTTGTGCAGTGGTATCAGTATTTGTGCAGTAGATATGCAGTATTTGATCAGGTGTTAAGGAAACAACAAAATGGATACGACAATGTGCAGCGCAGGCCAAATGTAGTCGTGTTCTCTCGTGTATTGACTGTGGTATTAATTGTAAAAAAGTAACAAAGTACTTGATGATGGAACTAGGCAAAACATAAGGTTACAAAAAAAAAAAAAAAAAAGATCTGCTACCTACCTAACAAAATTTTTTTTTTTTTTTTATAAATAATATTGGTACATCATTTAAATCAAGAAAAATGAATTAGGAATGGAAGCGTTCACAGCATTTGCACTATAGTTTATATATTAAGTACACTACACAAAATAATTCATCATTGACTTTAATGATATGGTTGAAAATGTAAAAACCATGTTACAATACCTATAAATAAATAATTATGTATACAACATAACTACTATCAAATTAATAATACATATTACTCAATTATGTATTTTAATCACACTGAAATACAACTTACTGATTCTGCATCGGTTGAATGTGGAATGTTGTCTGAATCCATTGCTTGATAAAAATCCACTAAATCTGAAACAAAAATGGAATGACAATAGATTTTATATATTTGTTTCATTATCAGTAAAATAATGTTCCTTGTATGTTCTTTATAGTTTGTAAAAGTAAAAAGCCGTAATAATTTATACCTCGCATATCGTAATCCGAAATTCCCGAGGACATGTCGTCATCAGTGTAACGGTATGAGTCCATACCTTCTTCTATGTCCATACCTGAACCGTTTTCGGACCCATCTGTATCTGCGTCAGACATTCTGTACTAATGGTGTTCTTAAGAATCTAATAAATAATTTTTTTTTTTTTAAATAGGAATATTGGCACAACCCATTACAAAATAATTTAAAACGGGCATTGTTTAAAAACCAACAGTTTGAGGGTGCTCGCTATATAGCATAAACACAGAATGTAGATGTCACATTAGTATGTACCTAGGTGCACACTCTACAGTTCAACTACAAATCAAATGTTTAAAAAGTTTGGTCACGGTAAATGTGTCCAGTAAGCGAAAAAAAAAAAATTTAATAATATGGAGGGCGCGAAATCCAAACCATCCACAAATCATTCTTCAGCGCTATAGTCAAATATGATCTAGACCAGAGTCATACATGCGTAATATGAACTCAAATACAAAACATTTTTTAAAATTATTTCCCCCTAACAATTTCCAAAACTCGTCTTGTTGTTGCAATCATAGGTACATCACACTTTTCTGTTATTACTTTGCAATAACTACCTATCAACAAGTTGGTTGTTTCCATTTGACTCGTAAACACACGCACGTCAACACGAATAATCTGAGGAGCTAATTTAAATAACTGAACTACCTATACCTGACCAGGGTTAAATTTTCAAATTGTTAAAACGGCAAACTCGCGATTTGTCCGGTGTTCTTACCCGCACGACCGAAAACGAGTACTTCGCCGAGCTCGTAATGACGACGACGGAGAAGACTGCGCCGAAAAACGAGCACGGCCGTGTTTCAGACGGTCGGCGCTCGAACCCGGAAAAAACGTTTAAATAATAACAATACACTGAACTCTTATAGAAAAAAAAAAAACCGATTGCGAATAAAACTAAAGGATGGTTACAAAAAAAAAGTAGCAGCTGAGCACACCTGCTGAGCGTATACGAATTACGAACGTATAAATAAATAAGTACAATTATCCTGTCTACGGTGTATACGAATGATAAAATAATAATTTCACTGTATAACCACAGAATAAATGAATTTCATTTATTCTGTGGTATAACATCGAACAAGCATGACATCAAAAATCATGTCCGTTCCGTGAATTGTGAACGGCGATTGGCCGCGACGTCGCAGGGGCACAGAATAGATTAAACTATTAAAAAATAGTTTAATCTATTCTGTGGCAGGGGGAGGTGTAGCCAAATACGATAATGCCTTTTAATCGGTAAACCACCGTCGTTTTAAACCAGATGATACCTGGTTACTTTAACTATTTGATAAGCGCACGGACGTGGTGTACCCACGGCTTACCGGTTACCACTACGAAGTACCGTATATATGTTGCGTGGGGGGGATCCACCGCAATGACGTTGCGTTTTAAGATATCTTAAATCGTAGATAACAAAAGAACGTTGCAGGTTGTACAGGTCGCGGACTGTAAAAAATAATCTGTTCCTCGCGCCCGTCCACAGATGATGCTTTTTCTTTTTTTTTTTCTCCCGAAAAATCTGAAAACCGGGATATTTCGTATCGCACGCGATGCCCGTCTGGCGACGTGTGACTTGTTGTCTACCGTAGCTGCAGTGTTTACCGCATTTTTGTTGTATTTTTTTAATGCTTATCTATACTATAAACGTTGAATAAAGCCGTTCGCCGTGTTTTGCCCTGCTCATCGGTCGTCTGGCGTAACGTGTTTCTCGTCGTTGTTGTTGCCGCGCCATCGCGTTATTTATTGGTTTCTTCGGTAATATTGTTTTCAACGATGGCCGACAAAGCCGTTTCAGACGAGGTCGACCTGACCATCGCGAACGAAGCGGTGGTCACCAAGTACAAGACGGCTGGAGAAATCGCCAACCGTAAGTATCGCCGTTTCGTCACCGATTCTCGAACTCGCGGCGACGATGGCCGCGAATCGGTCTCAAATCCCGTGTGTGAGACACGTTCCGTTGCTCTTCGTTCTGTTTTCACTCGGTAGTGCCGCCGCCGCGTATGCTCGGACGGCGGCGCCTCGCTCTTTCGGCGGCACTCGACATAACCTTAAAACGTGTACTCGACTTGGAGTCCAGTGGCGGCCGAGTTCTAGACGGTTCTCGTGCACCCCTAAGTAAATCTTTTAAAAGATTTGTCTGCAGGCATTGCGATAAAAAAAATGGTTTATTACTGCACAGACGCAC